>SJYC01011459.1:0-52317 GCA_006408675.1 Madoqua kirkii | reverse complement strand
CACACACACACCACTGGAGGGAAAGAAAGAAACAGGAAAGAACAGGAAAGAGACTTACACACACACACACACACACACACACACCACTGGAGGGAAAGAAACAGGAAAGAGACTTACACACCTACACCACCAAACACACACACACACCACCACACACACACACCACCAAACACACACACACCACACACACACACACACACACATACACACACACCACCCCACTCCCCGTAGTAAGAAAGGGGAGCATTATGGAAAGCTCTGAAAAGAGTTTTAAATGGTTGCATTTTTGACTGCTGGCATAGTTAATCTCTCTCTTTATAAATGTGTGTGTATGTATGTATATGCATATATAGCTAATCTAATTTATCCACACAAATATAGCAAATTTGATGTTTGTCTTGTTGAACAAATGAGTTCCAGGCATCGACGTGTGGGACTCATTGCTTTAAGGTAGGCCACTGCTAGTACACAAGTGCATTTTTTTTGCAGGATGACAAATAGCTTTCTTTCAAGTCTCTAGAACAAGCACAGTCCTACATTCTCCTTAATTTCAGATTTCTTTGTAAAAATGACAGCCAAGGAAAGCTAAGCCCCAGTGTTACTGAGAAATTAGTAAAGAGAAAGACATATTTTCCTAAGACTACTTACAAGGACCAGTTAACCAGGTTCCCCACGATGAGTAACACCATCCTTCCACTGCTAGTACACAAGTGCATTTTTTTTGCAGGATGACAAATAGCTTTCTTTCAAGTCTCTAGAACAAGCACAGTCCTACATTCTCCTTAATTTCAGATTTCTTTGTAAAAATGACAGCCAAGGAAAGCTAAGCCCCAGTGTTACTGAGAAATTAGTAAAGAGAAAGACATATTTTCCTAAGACTACTTACAAGGACCAGTTAACCAGGTTCCCCACGATGAGTAACACCATCCTGTCCTGGAAAGGAGGAGAGAAAACAGTGAGTGAAAGGCTGCGTGCACTACTTCTTACCATACGGGAAGCGTCGGTTATGAGAAAACTGCGTCAGTGAAAACAGTTTTCCACCGATATAGGAGAGCTGTGCCTATGAATGAACACTAGTCCTCTGAAGGACTAAATGGCAAAGCCTCTGACTTCAAGCAGACAAGACCCCTCCCTGTAAAGGAAGGCCTGGTAAGGAAAGCAGAGTCTTGCTGATTCCTTCCTGGTTTTAAGGGAGCTGGGCACCTGGGATTCTTTCCCTGGGCTGTGGTGACTGGTGGGACCTAAGGCAGCTCTTGAGACACAACTGGAATTTGTTTCATTACTCTGGCTCCAAGGAGGTCCCGCAGCTCCCAGGCTCCTGGTTTCTGGACACACGATTTGAGCATATTATTGACCGGGGACGTACCGATCCATTTTAGAGAGTGATACAGTTGACATCACTGCGAGAAGCTGTTAGCACCTAAATTGAGCAAGAGCTCACAGTATAATTCACGATTGTTGTTGTCATTCACATTTTGCTCCGTTTGGTTTTTGTTCCAGTCTTGTGTATATTATAGGGCTTCCCTCATAGCCCAGCTGGTAAAGAATCCGCCGGCAATGCAGGAGACCCCAGTTTGATTCCTGGGTTGGGAAGATCTGCTGGAGAAGGAATAGACTATCCACTCCAGTATTCTTGGGCTTCCCTTGTGGCTCAGCTGGTAAAGAACCTGCCGGCTATGCGGGAGACCTGGGTTTGATCCCTGGTTGGGAAGATTCCCTGGAGAAGGGAAAGCCTACCCACTCTAGTATTCTGGCCTGGAGAAGTCCATGGACTGTAGAGTCCATGGGGTTGCAAAGAGTCGGACATGACTGAGCAACTTTCACTTCACTGTGTATATTACAAACTCAAGTGTATTCCTATAAATTTTTTAAAATGACGTATCATGAACTTTTGAGTGAAGAAGAATTTTTTGGTGAATTTTATGCAAATACTTTCTCTGATTGTCTGAGCGACATATATACTAGTGTCTGAGAAGATCATAGTTCTTCAGAATATGGATCCAGATGATGTGATTATTAGACCAACAAAAAGACAAAGAACTTACGGATTGATTCTGATACAGAAAGTGAAAATGAAATTCATGGTTCTTGAGACGACTTCACAGGTGTGTCATGTGTAACTACTGAATGTAATTAACTGCATAGTGCTAGTGAAATAATAGAATTTTGGGCTGGCCAAAATAAAAGTTGCCAGCCACAGGCATTAGTTTCTGCAAAAATTCCCTGGTCAATGATTAAACTTATTGGTAGGGGAGAAAATAGAGAGGTAAGGTTCATCTCAAAGGACAATTACTCTAACATATTATTCATAATCTGCTTGTAACACTTTTAGGTGCTGATTATACTTTAGTTTGCATGGCCACTCATCTGTTTCAAAGCAGTGATTCTCTTTGTGGGTAATCTATTAAATTTTATTAATTTTAATAAATTAACTTTTTATTAAAAATTTTTAATAAAAATCTATTAAGTAAAATCTATTAATATTAAATAAATCTATTAAAATACATCTTTTTGTTTTTAAAAAATTAATTCACCTACTAGAAAGACCAAAATCCAAAACACTAACACCAATTGCTGGCAAGAATATGGAGCAATTCATGGCTGATGGGAATGCAAAATGGTCCAATCATTTTGGAAGACAGTTTCCTAGAAAACTAAACATACTTTTACCATAGGATCCAGCAACTGTGCTCCTTGGTATTTACCTAAAGAAACTGAAAACATGCCTATACAAAAACCTGACCACAAAATTTTATAGCACATTTTTTCATAGCAGCCCAAACTTGGAAGCAACCAAAATGTCTTTCAAGAGCTGAATGGATAAATAAACTATAGTACATCCAGAAAATGGAATATTAGCACTAAAAAGAAATGAGCTATCAAGGCATGAAAAGACATGCAGGAAACATAAGTGTATACTGTTAAGCAAGAGAAGCCAGTCTGAAAAGACTACACGCTGTATTACTTCAGTCATATGACATTCTGGAAAAGATAAGGCCAAAGGGACAATAAGAAGATCAGTGGTTGGTGGGGTTGGGGAGGGAGGGCGAGGGAAGAGTAGGTTGGGCACAGAGGATTTTTAGGGCAGGGAACTATTTTGTTTGATACTGTAATGGTGAATATATGTCACTACAAACTCGCCAAAACAGTCCATCGCGTGTGCACCACCAGGAGTGAACTGTAATGTAAACTCTAAACTTTGAGTGCTGTGATGAGTTAACAGGTTCAATAGCTGTAACAAACTTGCCCCTCTGGTAGGGATGTTGATATGGGGGAAGTTGTGCCTGTGTGGAGGAGGAGCATTTGGGAAATCTCCGTATTTCCTTCTCAATTTTCCCCTGAACTTAAAATCTTTTAAAATACTCTAAAAATAGCCTATTTAAAAAAATACAGCATGCATCAATTAATGTAAAAACAAAAGTGCTAATTTCCCCATAAGGTTCACATCTGAGGCTTGTCTCCCATACTTTCACAGGTCCTAATGGGATTTTACATTCTCTCCTGAGTAAAACCCTCCAGCCTCAATTTTTAGTGCCTATAGCTCCTGCCCAAGCTCTACAGGGTTAAAAACATTCACATTTATATAAAAATTCTTCTGATTATAAACTATCAGTAGGAATTCAGTGAATGCCTATGTGCCAGGTCCAAAGGGGATCACTGGTTCTGACCACAGGCCTAGGTAAAGGCTGGGGCAGTGGCTCAGAGGAGGGATGCAAGTTCTCTGGGGTCCCTGGCCAGCGAGCCAAGGCAGCTGAGACCAGCACCCTGACCCCTCTGCTCACTGTAGAAACATGTAATATATTGAAAACTATAAGGCAGAATATTCAACAGTGTGTTTTTACCAACCAACTATAAATTTGAAAAAAGCATTCCTACTCTGTCAGAATCAAACAGTACGCAAAAAGCAAACAAATGAAAACTCTAGAAAGTATAAGTTCCTGACAAAAGTGACTGGAATGACCATATGATCCAGCTGGCCTGGGACGGTCCAGCTGTCATCATTAATACTGCCTTCTAGTCACAAATGAAATAATCATACCTCTTTGGATGATGCTTTTATAGGGACACTCTGTCTTGACCCTCCCTCCCTAGCAATCATCACTGTTTGACAGTTTTATATATTTTTTTCTTTATATATTAGCTATTTTTATGTAAAAAGGGCACCGTTCCATCTTATCTGTTAAGAGTAAGAAGAAAAGGAAGCAAGATGCCTCTTCCCTCACTAACTGACCTCAGCCACCCTGGGCCATCTGGCCCCCTTGGTCTGGGGAGCCTTGAGTGACTGCCCCGCTGCCCTGTTGTCTGGGAGAGGGCCAAGGGACCCAAGGACATGCACGTACCATATACAGAGGCCGGCTGCGCTGCTGGATGCAGTCCATGTAACACACCATAGCGGCCCGCCGGAAAATTCCCCAGTCTGCTGACGACACAATCGCGTGGTGAGAAGGCTTAGTCACTGACAATATACAACACTCTACTGTGGCCCGAGCTTTTGTGGCCAGGATGAAGATGTCCTCACCTCATAAAAGCCATGCTTTGCACCTAATAGGTCAGTAATAAATACTTGCTTTAAAAAATGCACCCCCACCCCCACGGCCACCAGGGATTTCATGGCAGGTGTGCCTTATCCGTGCGACATCCCACAGAAAGGCAAGCAAGATGGACACGGGACGAGCACTCACAGATCACTCAGGCAGCTGGCCAACCCGCCTATGATCTCCTGTGGCTAAGATTCCCTCTCTTGATGGTTTACTCTAGCGCTGTTTTCTTTACAGCAGAGATGTGATGGGGCCGCTCAAAAGTCTCTTTAAAACATCTGCTCTCTCTAGACCATGGGAAATCGTAGCTTGTAAAAATTCGAATTTGTATTTCTCAGTGTGGTTAAAAGTCAGTAAAAATTAAACCAGGGGATACTGGGGACTACTGAGCATGTCCAGAAAGCCTGAACGTGGATCGAAACAATAGTCAAAGGAACACAGATGGGAGAGAGAGAGGCGGGAGTTTTTGTTCTGTTTTTAAATGCAATCCTTCGAAAGGATGGTATGAGACACAGTGAGGTGCATGCCGTTATCGTTATGTAAGCAGGATCAGAGCCCCAGGTGGGGCTGTCCTGTGAGCCAGCCGCGTGTAGCTGTCAGGCAAGGCTGGCGTCTGCCTGAAGTGAGCATTTCGGTGAAGGTGGACCCAGGTCTGCTGTGACTGCTGCTACTCTTCAAGGCCAACCCTGGGTTCAGCTGAAGCAGCTGGACTGATAAGAGTCTGGGGCATTGGGGGCATGGTGGGGGCATAGGGGGTTGTGCATGCACTAGCCCAGAGGAGGTGGGCTGGTTGGGGTGCATACCTGTCTCTGAGTCTCTCTCTGTACCCTCTTCCCACCAAATCCTGCCCAGTCTGGAAGGCGTGTTCAGAAAGCAGACTTGGCAGGTCAGCTAGGCAGGGTGTTTTGTTAAGAAAACAAGCTAGAAAACCCCAGGAAGGACAGCTGAACATTACCTGTGTCAGACACATCTGAATCAGTGGGAAGCAGAGAAATGAGAAAAACAAAACAAGATTTATAAGAAGGAAGGCAAACAGGAAAACTACTGATTGTTTTATTTTCCTCTAGAAATGGATGACTTTAATTTTGTTTTCTGATTACAAAAGAAATGTTTTCTCATAAAGAACACAGACTGCTTCTGCCTGTCTCACCGTTCAGAGCATGAGTCAGACTTTTCTCTCCTTTTGTCCTTTTGTGCACCCCTTGCAGCTTATAACCCTTCCTCTCTCTCTGGTCCTTTTGGGGAGGCAAGGGACACAATAGTGATTTGGGCAAGTGGCTCTGTAGCTTTCTGTCTGGGTTTCCCTGGGGGCTCAGATGGTAAAGAATCTGCCTGCACACCCAGTTTTGATCCCCGGGTCAGGAAGATCTCTGGGAGCAAGGAATGGCAATCCACTCCAGTATTCTTGCCTGGGAAATCTAATGGACAGAGGAGCCTGGTGGGCTATAGTCCATGGGGTTGCAAAAAGTCGGACATGACTGAATGACTAACACTATGCAATATTCTGCCTCCTTGCTGCCACTGTTCCTGTGTCCACATTTATTTTCAGGTGAGGCTAGAGGGCCACAGGGAAAGGAGTCTGTGATTTGAGAAAGCAAAGGCAGTTGTCTGACCACTCTCCACTAACCCAGCTTTCTGCCTCTGGAGTAAATGTAGATGCCGTTGTCACAATGAAGCAGCGAATTTTCCTTTTGACTCTGGTAAACCTGGAACCACTTGGGGAAGACTCCCTAGTACAGGAATTTAAAATCTTCAGATAAGCTATGTGAGGACTATCTTCCCTTTGCTTCTCCAGACCCACCTGCCATGTCTCTGTCCCTCCCATGCCTGGGGAGGCTGACTATAGGGACCATGCAGTGGGTCCCCTTAATTCTGTTGGGTTTGGGCAGTGAGAAGCCCCAGCAGGAGACTGCAGGGACAGAAAAAGGACAGTCAGCTCAGAGTACCATCTGCCTGGTGCCCGCCCTGTGAGGCTGCCTGTCAACCAAAGGACACTGATCCTTTCCTGCTGACTTGCTCTCCATGATGCCCTCTTCCACATCTTGGTAACCACTTCCTCTGTGTCTTTTTGGGCTTGTGGATAGTAAGCTTCTCTGCTCCTAACCCAAGGTTACTTTCATTCTTCTCTACCCCACTCCTATCCTATGGAGAGTCCCTTTGTAAATAAATCATTGGTCTTTGGGCATGGCATCTTTTTCCTGTTGGGACCCTGATAAACTATTTTGTGGTTATAATAGACTACATTAAATTCCTCCTTTTTAAAAAAGGTATGGGGCAAAGGTGATATAAATATATTAAAAGCCCCTCTATCTATTAATTGTCATGACCATTACATGTATCTATATTCAGTTTTATTTTTCTGACTTGGAAAATCCAGGAAAATAGTGCTTAAATTATTTTCCTTTTGAGAGTTTAGTTTGTACAATTTCATTCACTTCTGAGTATGGAGGCTGGGACATGAACAGAGAGCTGTACCAGATGTCCTACACAAATAGCTCATGATGCTTCCACTGGAGGAGTTGGAGGTACCCTGACTATATTAACACAAAGTGTTAATCTACTGGCCATGCCAAAAGAGAAAATTAAATTGCTAAAATGAGAGATTGTTTTATTTTGTTGTCTAGTCTTAAAGCTGGGCTTCCCTGGTGGCTCAGATGGTAAAGAATTCTTTACCCGGATGGTAAAGAATCTGCCTGCAATGTGGGAGACTGGGTTCGATCCCTGGGTTGGGAAGATCCCCTGGAGGAGGGCATGGCAATGCACTCCAGTATTCTTGCCTGGAGAATCCCCATGGACAGAGAAGCCTGGCAGGCTACAGTCCATGGGGTCAGACATGACTGAGCGACTAAGTACACAACACAGCTTTAAAGCCAACTGTTACACAGAATTGCTCCTAGATCTGGGCAACAGGGGTGCCATATTTGAAAGGCCCTCATTCCTCAGGGAGTGAGGAGTCTGCAGAGCGAGGGGACTGCTCCTCCCAGGACACATTCTGAATTCCTGAACCCAAGAATTCCCTGCTCGAATGGCCTTGAGTTTGCTCTCAGAACCTGCATAAACTTTTCCCCTGGTTTATTTTCCTGAGGGCAGTATGCACTTCTAGAGGCAAGGAATGGCCAATTGGATGTTGGACAAGTGTGTCCATATGCGTACCTTAGACCCCGTAAGATGCAGGACAGAGCCAGCAGTGGGAAGAAGAGGGGCAGGGGCTGGAGACCAGCTCTCCTGTACAGCTGTGTTCTGTTCTGTGTTCTAGGGTATTCTCCCATGCACCTGAGAATCTTAAATTTGAGCTTGTACCTTTTAAGTTGTAATAAAGGTGTATTTATCAGTTGTTGGTCTGCTTGCTTTCTTCCCCGTAACAACAGTGTTTTTAGTTTTCTTTATAACATAAACATTTTCATATGTATGGTGTATAGACTTTTATTTACAATCTTGCCTTGGCTCTGAAAATATTAGGGATGAGCCTCTATGTTTATATATGTTGGTTTTTCTTGAAATATACAAATGAATCTTTGACTTCCCAGACCTTAAAATGATGGGTGAAATTTAGATGCTCTAATATGACTTGCTTCCATGTATGCTGAATGACCAGCAGTAGATCAGAAGCTGATTTCCATAGGACACTAGGCATTCTAACATGATCCATTCACAATGTCAGAGAACGTTAGGAAGGTAACCTGCCTCTGAGATTGGCAAGTTGCTCTCTGAAAGTCCTAGTCCCAGAATTTGAAAAGAATATATAAATTCTTGATAGCCACTTAGCATGGTTAGAGAAATATTCTTTTTAAATCTACAGGCTGAGAAATACTCTTTTCGGTGAAATGAGTGCAAACGCACTTTCAAAGCCTGGTGAATTGTAAAGCTTTTGAGACTTGAAGTTCGAAGAACTCCTCAGCACTGAGCTATCTTAGTTTCTCAGTTGAAAACAGAACTAGTGATAATAAATTGCTGAAATTTTGTACAGGAGAGGAAGCTCTTAGAGAAAATATATGCTAATAAACACACACAATTCCAAGCACATGTTCATGGTGACCAGTAACACTCCCATTTACGAAAAGCAGGACAATTTTTTCTTGGGGAGGCATTAAATGGCATGTTTAGTTTAAGGGAATCGGTGACTCACCTATCTTGAAACGACCCATGTAGTAGATCTGGGTGCTGAGGGCCAGAGACGCCAGAATATGGATTGCAGAGAAGATGACCCAGAACCACACGTCATTTTTCCCAAACACCTAGAAGTAAAGATGGAAGTTACCATCATCTATTTTCCCCCCAAAGAACTCATTAAAGTTGTTCCGTCTCTTGTGCGTGCATACGTCATCAAAAACTGAGCTGTGTGTATATTTTGGATTTCCCTGTCCTCTGAGCTCTCGGGGATCTTACTACAGTCAGAGAAGGAGAAAGAATGGCTACTTGGCCACATGAAAGACATGGAAAGGGGCAGCAGTGGGTGAGGCAGCAGTTGAAGTTGCAGTCAGTCTGCAGTTGGAGGCTAATGCTCTGCAAATAACAGAAGACAACTGACGCTTGTCCACACGTTTGGGAAGTGGCTTCTGTTCTTTCAGGTCAGTCTCGGTCCCATTAGGGCCTATGTGTGTCTATTCCCGTTTTACCTGAGTCTGGTCCCAGCTCTATAGTAACACTGTCCAGGGTCAGTTATACAGGGATCTGTTACATTATCAAAAATTCTAGCTAACTAAAATGCCATGAATGGGCCAATGAGATTGTGTGTCATGGGCCAAGGGTTATGATTAATTAAACCTGTACACCTGAGGTCAAAAAAAAGAAAAAGCCTCCCAAGAGGGCTGCTGGCGTGGGGAGGGACACACCACTCCGAGGACGGTGAGTGTGATGACCAGGGCAAAGGAGGCGTAGGCGGCGTAGGCGCTGGCGTTGATGTCCGGGTGGCGGGTCTGGTAGAGCTTCAGCATGCAAAGGCCGGCGATCATGTACATGAAGGAGGTGTCTGCGGAGGAGCCGAGACAGTCAGGATCCAGGAGGCGGCAGACCGATCTTTAGAGAACCCTGCCCTCCCGGCCTTGGAGTATTTGCTGCCCTCAGCCCATGTGCTGACCTGCAGTGTACTAGCCTCCCCAGACACATTCCAGGCAAACCCTACACACTCCACTTCTCACCCCTTCCAAGAGCGGGGCTCCCAGCTCACACAAGAAAAGTATCAGATGATATGATGAATAACTGACTTGCAGCGGTGAATGTGTATAAACACCCCTGTCCAACAGTAACCGAACCCCTAACAGTGACAGGATATTGTAACAATAAGGAGAGTCCTAGTTGGAGGCAGGAGGTTCTTCTCAGCATCCTGAAACATGACCACACTGATTCCTGCTCATGTGCACAGCTTTCTAGCCTAGGGACAGGAGACACCTAGAAATTACACATGGCTTAGCTGTATGAGGGTTATGGTGGTTTAGTTGCTAAGTCACATCCAGCTTTTTTGTGACCCCATAGACTGTAGCCTACCAAGCTCCTCTGTCTATGGATTTCCCAGGCAAGATATTGAAGTAATTGCCATTTCCTTCTCCAGAGGATCTTCCCCACCCAGGGATCAAACCCATGTCTCCTGCATTGCAGGTGGATTCTTTACCATCTGAGCCACCAGGGAAGCCCCAGGCGGGTTAGGGGGCTACAAATGAAAACAACAATGTAATGTTCCATGTTACTAAAAAATGTGGCAAACTGTAAATATCTAACAATAACACAAAGTAGTGATATGGGGGAAGTGGGAACTCTCACTCAGCTAGTGGGAGTGCAAACTATTACTCTGAGGAGAAACTTGGTGCTTTTCTTGGTAAAATGGAAGATGCATAAAACAGGCGATCCCCGAATTCTAATTCTAGGTGTTCCAGGGAACCATTCTCATATGTTCACAAAGACACATATATGAAGATATTCATTGCAAAATTGTCTGTACCTGACCTGCCTCTTGAGAAATCTGTATGCAGGTCAGGAAGCAACAGTTAGAACTGGACATGGACCAAAAGACTGGTTCCAAATAGGAAAAGGAGTACATCAAGGATGTATATTGTCACCTGCTTATTTAATTTCTATGCAGAGTACATTATGAGAAACGCTGGGCTGGATGAAGCACAAGCTGGAATCAAGATTTCTGGGAGTAATATCAATAACCTCAGATAGGCAGATGATACCACCTTTATGGCAGAAACTGAAGAAGAACTAAAGAGCCTCTTGATGAAAGTGAAAGAGGAAAGCGAAAAAGTTGGCTTAAAACTCAACATTCAGAAAACGAAGACCATGGCATCCGGTCCCATCACTTCATGGCAAATAGATGGAGAAACAGTGGAAACAGTGTCAGACTTTATTTTCTTGGGCTCCAAAATCACTGCAGATGGTGACTGCAGCCATGAAATTAAAAGATGCTTGCTCCTTGGAAGGAAAGTTATGACCAACCTAGATAGCATATTCAAAAGCAGAGACATTATTACTTTGTCAACAAAGGTCCCTCTAGTTAAGGCTATGGTTTTTCCAGTGGTCATGTATGGATGTGAGAGTTGGATGGTAAAGAAGGCTGAGCACCGAAGAATTGATGCTTTTGAACTGTGGTGTTGGAGAAGACTCTTGAGAGTCCCTTGGAATGCAAGAAGATCCAACCAGTCCATCCTAAAGGAGATCAGTCCTGAGTATTCATTGGAAGGACTGATGCTGAAGCTGAAACTCCTATACTTTGGCCACCTGATGTGAAGAGCTGACTCATTTGAAAAGACCCTGATGCTGGGAAAGATTGAAGGCGAGAGGAGAAGGGGACGACAGAGGATGAGATGGTTGGACGGCATCACTGACTCAATGGGCGTGAGTTTGAGTGAACTCCAGGAGTTGGTGATGGACAGAGAGGCGTGGCGTGCTACAGTCATGGGGTCCCGAAGAGTGAGACACAACTGAGTGACTGAACTGAACTGAAGTGAGGTGAGCAAAATATTGGCAACCTTGAAGTGCTGTTCAACAAAAAAACCTGATAAATGTATTATATTTTTACTTCATAGTGACAATCTTCAAAAAATGAATGAACTGGATATTCTCGATTCATTACCAATAAATCTTGAAAACATTGTTGAATGAAAAAAGGATGTAGAACACAGTGTGATAAATTAGTATTAATTTGTTATTCAAATCAAAATGAAAAACTATTCAAATGAAGAAAAATTATAAAAACAAACTAGAAGGATAATATAAAATTGATCATAGTTGTTGCTTCTGAGGAAGGAGAGACTGGACAAATTTGGAAAGCAGTTCAAAACAAGACCTCAACTTTACACAATGTTGTATTTCTTTAACAAAGTAGATTAAAGAAAATATTTTAAAGTGTTGGCATTTGTTCCTTCTGAGAGGTGAATGCAGTCATGGGGTCGCAAAGAGTGAGACAAAGAGTGAATGGTATTGTTCTCTATAGATTTCCTCTATTAAAAATGTCTTCTAATTTTAAAAAGTTAAAATATGACAGAATTTCTGTGGTGTTAACAGCTGGAGGCTAGAGGACAAAGACAAAATGACTGTTTTCAAAATGCACATCCTCAAGTATGGAGGACATTGTTAATTGCCTTCTTCCAGCATCAGCTCTTCCTGCTCTATCCTACTAGCATGAAGATGGCAACTCAAACATCTCAGCTCCATTTCTGTTCAGAAATACACACCTCATGGTCTGTTTCTTAGGAAAGCTAACAGCACGTCTGGTTACGGGAAAGCGTCTCTCTTGTCCAGAGGTAACTTGCCCTCCTTTGGCATAGTGATTGGTGCCCAAACTAACCCACACACAGGGAAAGAATCTGAAGTGGACTCAGGGCTGTGTGAGCTATTGGGGAGTGAGGGGCTGTCATCTGGGGAGTCTGGGGAAAAGAACTTTCCTCGATTTCAAATGATGGCTCCTGGAAGCCAGCTTGCTGCCTCCTCCAGACATCATGGTATGGAGATAGGAAGCCAAGACCCAATGTAGCTATTTTTGCCACCAGGAGGAAACACAGCCGGAGAAGGCTAACATGCAGTCTGGGCGCAGCCAAGGTGGGTGGTCACAGAGAAGGGGAGCCAGGGCCACCGCTGGACTTGCGCTGATAAATATACTTGTTATGTAATCTGATTTGAGCTGGATTTTTTTTTATTACTTCAACCCAAAGCAGGCAAACTGCCAAGTTAAGCCAAGCTACATTGAGGGAGATTTCTAGATGCCTTGTTGGTAGATCTACCTGCCCTGCTGCCTGACACCTACCCCACTGCCTGCTTGCAGACCTAGCCGTGAGACCGCTACTCGGTGTTCAGCACTTTCTAGTCAATAAAATGTGGTCAGGGAGGAAAAAATGATACAACGTGGGAAAATCATGCCCTGTGGTGAGGTACCCTCTGATCACTTCAGCACACGTAAATGTCATTTAATTCTTGCAAGTGTGACTTTGGCATTTTTGAGTCCCAGGATAAGTCTCCTGTACCTCAGATCTGTGTAGCTGATGTAAATTGTGATTACCGAACTGGAAGTTGGAGTAATTGGGGCAGACGTGGTAACAAGCACTGAGCACCCCTTCCATCATCAGTGCAATGCCCATGGCATAGAAGAGACCGAAGTGTTTGGGAATCCCGTATTCCTGAAAAAACAGGAAGCGTGGTCAGTGGGAAGATCCTCATTAGTGTCTTTGCTGCAGAACCAGCACCCATGCTCTGGCCCTGTGTGGTCCCTTACATGTGATCCATCATCACATCAGATGTCCCTCCTACTTGCAGATCCTGTTTGGAACCTAACCCTTCCAAGCTCCCACCTCCCTCTACCTGCCTCTACTCACCGTGGCAAAGATGTCCTTGGCTTCCAGAGCTCTTCGATGGAGAATGTCCCGGCGCAAGACTATCAGCAGGAAGAGGCAGCCCAGGAGCACGTGGCCCAGGTTACTGAGAATGTTGTTGAAGGCACTAAGGACAGAGAGACAGTGAGGGAGTCAAGGCATCCGAGAGCTTCAGAGACTGAATGAAGGCATGGAGGAGCGAGGGAATTCAGCACTGTTTTCCACCAATAACCTTTCCATGAGACTTCAGGACTAAAAATCATCAGAGAGCATCTTTGTCCTACCTCCATGTTAGGATGCTTTGCTTAGCCTGTGATAACTGTGTCCATTTCCTCCCAGAGATGCCTGTTCAGCCTCCCTAACACCCATTGATCCTCTCCTGTCCTGGTGGCACTGGCAGGGAATGAATCCTAGGAAAGAGAGCTATTCTGCAGATGGGCAGCTGGGTCATTCAGCTAGTTGCGAGAGTGAATTCAAATACCTGGACCCATGTTATATGTCCATATTCAGCTGTGTAACTGTGAATTTCAGGATAAGTGTCAACTGGTCACAGTCAGCAGATTTCTTTCAGAAAACTGACACTAGTTCATTCTGGATGAAGAAGCCAGGCTCCCAACTGCCAGGAAAATGCCTCTTTCCACTTCACCATGTTCTGGAGAATGGAGCACAGCCTTGGGGGCAGCAGGCCCAGCTATGAGGTCCAAATCACTCATAGGTGAGGGAGCTTCTGCGAGTCCTTGCCTTTCTAACTAAGCCTTAATATCTTTATCTAAGTGAAGTGAAAGTGAAAGTGAAGTCGCTCAGTCGTGTCTGACTCTTAGCAACCCCATGGACTGCAGCCTACCATGCTCCTCCGTCCATGGGATTTTCCAGGCAAGAGTACTGGAGTGGGGTGTCATTGCTTTCTCCAATACACACACACACACACACACACACACACACATACATAAACACATTATGTATACACAAATATATGTATATTTATATAAATTCAACTCAAATTCTCAATATATAATGAATTATATGTGTGTGTGTATATATAATTTTATTTTTTAAGTTTTATTGGCATACCACATGTGGGATCTTAGTTTATCTAAAACTGGGGGTAATAAGACTTCTCTGGTGACCCAGGGGTTAAGGCTCCACACTGCCAGTGCAGAGGGCATGGGTTTGATCCTGGCCAGGGAACTAAGATCCCAATGCTGTGCAGTGCAGCCAAGAAAATAATTTTTTAAAATGATATAATTAAAAATAATCTCCTTAAAAATAGCAATAAAACTAAATTAATAAACAGTGGTAATAATAATCATATCTATCTCATGAGGTTGTTTAGTTGATTGAATGTATTTGCAGCTCATGCCCATAGACAAGGGTCATCGCAGCTAGGGACCTGATATTTTCAAACACATCCCACCTTCTCCTTAGCAGATTATTCTTAGGGCTGTTTCCTGAGCTCCTCCCTCCCCCTACCCCATACAGGAGTGGGAGAGGAATACCTAGTCTCAAATCCCTGATTTCATTCCTGTTTACCCTTGATTAGGGCTTCCCTGGTGGCTCAGATGGTGGTAAATCTGCCTGCAGTGCAGAAGACCCAGGTTCAATTCCGGGTAGGGAAGATCCCCTGGATAAAAAAAATGGCAAGCCCACTCTAGTACTCTTGCCTGGGAAATTCCACAGACAGAGGAGCCTGGTGGACTATAGTCCATGGGGTCCCAAAGAGTCAGACATGACTAAGTGACTACACTTACTTTTTGATTGAGGTAGTTTCCCACAATTGTTTCTAGTATTTTTTTAAATACACATTCCACACCACATTACACAAAAAGGCATCTCTCACTGCCTCGTGGGCAACCAGAGGACTGGGCTTACCTCAAGTCACCCAAGGGGTGAGCACAGAGGAAGTTGTAGTAGCAGATATCCTGGTTGCCAGTGACGTTGACAACCTGCAAAAGCAAAATCAAGAAGAGGAGACACTGTCTGCCTCCATCCCCTGAGCCTGAAATCACAGAAAGCAGACGACAGTGCTCGTAGTGATCAACTGTCAGAGATTTACCGGGTAACCAGTGCTCCTTCTCAGCAGGGGATGAGTTATTATCTCCAGCCTTTACGTGGTACATACACATTTCATTTAAATGCTACCATCTTGCTTTGAACTGAAATATTCTGTGCCCCTCATTAGGTGGAAAGGCAGAATTCAACTGAAAACATTTCCTTTGTTCTCATTCTGAAAGGACTCTGAAAGGATGCTAACATTGGGGCCTGCCTATCAGGCCTGTCAGAGCACACCCTATTTTCTAGATGAATCCTGGAAGGGTAAAGAGCTGTCCCATCCTTTGTACTGAACTGATACTCTCCACAGGGCAGGTGGACATAAGGAGATATGTGGTCAGTTTTCCATGTTTATCACTATCATTAAGAACCTTCCTAGACCACAGCATAGCTGTAACTTCGGGCAGAGCCCCAAAGTATTCAGAGAATACTTAGAGTATAAATCATGGTGCCCAAACCTTATAAAGTCCTGTCCTCATCATGTATTAAGTATGGAGTTGGTGAATATTATTAAACTGTTGACTCTCTAATGTGGGTGTATATTGGAATCACAAGGAATTTCATCAAGATTGATGCCTGATTGCCACTCTGATCTAACTGCTGTCGGGTACAGCTTGGACACTGGTATTTTTTAAAATCTCACAGATGATTTGAACACACAACCAAGTTTGAGAGCCATTGTACTAAAACACCTTTAGCCTGGGGCTATTCTAAATGGGCTTTTTCATGAATAATAGATCCTAGACAAGATCACTTATGTGACCTGGACCCTAGGATTCTACAAAGGTGCAGTGGGGATTCTCAAGCTGTTTTAACTATTGGTGTTTTGGTTTTTTTTAATTCTGATTGCCTTTACAAAATCTATTTGTTTATTTTTCATTGCAAAGGATCTTTGTTGCTACACGTGGGCTTTCTCTAGTTGCAGCTAGTGGGGGCTACTCTCTATTTGTGGTGTGGGCTGCTCATTGTTGTGGCTTCCCTTGTTGTGGAACATGGGCTTTAGAGCACAGGTTCAGAGACTGTGGCACACAGGCTTAGTTATTCTGTGGCATGTGGGATCTTCCCAGACCAGGGATCAAACTCGTGTCCCCTGCATTGGCAGGTGGATTCCTATCCACTAGGAAAGTCCTTTGTTTGTATATTATTTATATTTCTTTTTCTTTTAATATTTTATTAGTGAAGCTGTTCTTACTTTAAAAAAAAATATTTACCCTCAATGACGGGACACCGGCTAAATCAGACATCAGGTTTGTTTTGGTCTGGAACTTTACCCATCATCCCATGATGATCAAAAGTTCAGACTGGTTAAACAATAGACATAGCTGATAGACACCAAGACTAATTGAGTGCAAGGTAATAATTTCAGATTGGTAGACAAAGTAATACAAGAGGTCTGTGATAAAATATTGGGGAACTAGATTTAAAGCTCAGTCAAAGACAACCCAGTGGGGAAATCCTGTGGGAATCTGAATGAGAAATTAATTCTTGGACAGAGCTCTTTATACCTTTCTTTGTAAATTACAGCAAAGGTCTTTCTCTGCTGTGTGAAAGCTGGGGTTTTGGGGTTTGAGACTGCACTTACTGTTTGGTAGGTGATAACCAGCTGGATCACAGGCAGTGCATAAAACACAGCAATGGTAATGATGTTCCTATGCAGACAAAAGGAACCACAAATGGTTGTTTCCAAATTAACAATGGAATTTTTGCTTTTTATTTTTTTTAGGTATCTTTCCACCCCATAACTGCCTGCTTAACTCACAAAAGTGATTAGAAACTGATTACATGGTTCCTGTTTCTCCAAACTTCCTTTCATACAATCATTTGCATAACAGTGTAAATAATACTTCTGGTTTAACGAAATTATCAATAAAGGCCTATCTATTTAGGATATCATTAGATTAAAAATGATCAGAGAGTAGGTAATGGGTGATGGATCCCATGTAGGGGATGTGGCTCTCTCAGTTACCTCTTAGTTTCAAAACACTGGTCCCACTATGCTGTGGAGTTCCACGTGACCCCCACTGGCTGGCTCATTTCCCTCTAGCATCCATGTCCAAGTGAAAGGTCATCCTTCCAGAGAAAAGAATGAGAGGAGCTGCCACAACTGTCTGTCGGGGGTTTCTAAGGGAAAAGAGGGGACCTGGCCAAGCACCTCAGACTTTCTGCCTGGAAGGAGGCTGCCTCTGTGTGGCCCCTTTATCGCAGGTCCATTTATCATTGGTTAATGGTATCATCTTCCCTCAAGGTGATTTCTAACTACCCTGAGGTGCTCTAGACGTCTCATCCCAGAAATCACTGGAGACAAGAGGGAATGGTGAGAGAAGAGGGAATGGTTCCAGTTTAACATGCCTCCTGGAAGATGGTTTTGGTATCTTCCTGGAAGAGGATTTAGTGTCTCTCTAAAAACCAGAGATTCCACTATTGGTCTTATTTATACTTTGTATTTATTTCATTTAGGACTGGTTGCCTTTGATTGTGTTTTGTTTGTTTTTCCTGTGCATTGTGGCTTAAATCCTTTAAACTCCTCTATGTGTGTCTCATCACTGAAACCTGTGATTTGGTTCACTTATATGAATCACATAAGTTCACTGTGGCTTTTACAAAGAAAATTTTAATTTTACTAAAGCGAGCCATAGTCCTTCTCGTCATCTACTCACCAAAAATAAATCTTATACTTTTTGCTGACAATTCTTCGGTCCTTCCTGGACAGATCTGATAGGTAAAGGAACACTGGGGTGCCAAGTAAAAAGAGAAAGCAAAACTGTACTTGGATTTCTTGCATAAAATACAAAGAAGAGCTTTACACATTTCAGTGTAATCCCTCATTAGGGATTAAAATTATTAAACAAGACTTTTCTCGTAATTTTGCTTTTCCTAGGATGCTTTTAAAAATCCTAGTATTTCCCTTTGGCTTTAGGGAAACTGGCTGATGTGAGAAACCCATTGGGAATTTTGAATGATTCTTACATCTCAAGAATTGGTTTCCCAGTTTTCAGAGATGCCCACTGTGTGATTCTTGAATTACAGAGTTGAAACCATGCCATTCACCTTCATGTCGCTTACTGTGTACAACATAGTCTGATACATATGAATCAGAAAGAAATGACCTTTTATTGCTGAAGCATTTTATGTCTGGAACTGGGGAGTTTTTCCAAGTACACTCTTCAATGGAATCGTTTCTTCCACCTGGGTGGAACCCGTCCTCCCCTTTGTCCATAATCAGCTACTTCAGACCCACGAGCTTAGTGGGTCTGACATTAAATGCCATGAGCATCGTGGCATTATGTGCTCTGTTCTCTTTACTGCTGTCACTGTTTCCCTCCAGAAAGGAGTGTTAATTAACTGAGTATTGCTTTTAGTAGCTAGTTAAGCTTTATCTAAAAAGCCCCCTGAGAAATTTGACTTCCCCTGAAGAAAGAAAGAAAGAAAGAAAAAATATATATAAAGGCAATTGAGGCATTGTTGAAGTTGTATTTGACCCCTGAACTTTCTGTCTCTGGAGGGTATGGCCAGGCAGAGCGAGGTACCTTGGTGCGGATGATGTTCTTATCGCTCTCAATGTCTGGCATGGTGTCAAAGTCACTTTCCTCCACGGAGCTGTCAGTGTCTGACTGGCACGGCTGTCTACCATCAGAGGAGGACATCTGCCTGCCCGGACTGGAGCTTGACTCATCTGAAACAGAGGAGACTCTTCTGCCTTCCCAAGCTGAGAAGAACTCATGGAACCCATCTCTCTCTCTCTCTCTCTCTCTCTGCAAAACACAGTGCTGACTCATTCTTGGGCACGTTGTGTTGGTAAAAACCAACTCCTTACCCACAACACATGTTCTCTCAATTCTTCCTCAATGGACTTCTAATTTTCCTTGTCTCCTATTTTTATATTTAAATCACCTATTTCTAGGGCTGAATACAAAATATAAAGGCATCTGCTCTGTTAACTCTTTGGATGCAAAGATAATGTGTTTATATTTCATGTTTCATACTTTGAAATATGAACATAAATATATAAACATACACATGCATGTACTTATATATAGCATCTACCACACGTATATGTAAGCTCCCACATATCCAGCAGCTATACATTTCTCATGGATAAGGTACTTGTACATTGAAATCCCCCACATGCTGTATCTGTGATTATATAATGAAAACCGCATTCTCAGGAAGAATCCTTGTGTTCCTGTGAATGTTTCCAAGAGCAGATGGGAATTTGTGCAGCTTAATAAGCACATGAGCCAAGCCTACCTTCCACTTTTATTTCTTCTGTTCAGATGGTTAAAGAAAAAAACAAAACCCAAAAAACCCTGTTCTTGCAGAGCCATAAATAAGTCTCCAGCAGTGAGCCCACATGCTTCTCAAAGTTGCAGAATAACAAGGCAGGAATACAGGATTCCCAGCCCCTCTATACTGACAGCTTAAAGCACACCATTCATAGCCCTGTAAGCATCATGGAAGTGTGTGGAAGCATCAATGCCCTCCAATGCTAACAGGACAGGGATCAGAATTCTGTCCCCTTCAGGCCACTTAACCAGCCTGGGGGTTGCCATGTGAGTGACTGGGTGGCAGTGAGCAGGTTCAGTTATGAAGTTAGCCCAAATGGAGGACTGCTAGGCTTCAGTCATGTTCACCTGCTGCACAGCCTCATCTTCTGAGCGCCCTTACTCCACTGAAACCTGAGAATGAAACAATGGGTCAATTGATGTTGGGCTCCCTGACATCAGACTCAACGCATTTTCCACAACCTAAACTCAGTCTAGGTATGAAAAAAAAAACCCCACAGGAGTTGATAGCAGTGGTCACAGAAAATTCTGCTTGAATATGGCTAGCAGACTCAAGAAACAGATCAGCAGAACCAGAAAAAAAGCTGGAAGGAAACTTCCAGATCACCCAGTCAATTAATCTTATACGATGACTGCCTTGCCCACTTTCACAGTTATTAGTGGCTGGAGGGCCACTTGTATCCTATTCTTGGGAGAATCAGGAGACACTTTCATGAATGGACTCATTGTAAAAATACCTATTGCCCCGTAATTGCTCCCTTCAGGGGTACTGGCAGCAATGGGATTTGACACCGACATATTTCCAGAGCCTGTTAAAAAGAAAAACAAAGAGGTAAACACTTTATGTCTAGTTGCTAGAATGAAAGGACACAACTCTAAATAGTTTGATTTTCTTTTCACTCTAATATAAGGAGTCTGCAGGTCAATTTTATGGTCTGCAGGCCAAATCTAGCTCGCCACCCGTTCCTGCATGACCCTTAAACTAGAAATGGTTTAAAATTTTTTTAATGGTTGGAGGAAAATCAGAAGAGCAATACTATTTTATGACAGGTGAAATTTTAGATTTTAAGTGTATATAAAGCTCTACCAGAACACAACCACTCATTTGAGTCTGGCTATGGCTACTTTGGGCTACCAAGGCAAAGAGAAGCAGTCGCGACAGAGACTCCATGCCCTGCAGAGCCTGAAATATTTACTATCTGGCACTTTCCAGAAAAAAAAAAAGTGTTGCTGATTCCTGCCTAATAGTACTGCAGAATCACAAGGAGTGTGGGTCCTGGAATCACTGTGAGAAAGGTCACCCTTGAACATAAACACCAGAAATAAACTTCTGTGATTAAGGCACTGTAATTCAGAGGTTTATTTGTCACAGCCATTAGCCATTAGCAGTACCCTAACTGTCCGTCTAGTCAAGGCTATGGTTTTTCCAGTGGTCATGTATGGATGTGAGAGTTGGACTGTGAAGAAGGCTGAGCGCTGAAGAATTGATGCTTTTGAACTGTGGTGTTGGAGAAGACTCTTGAGAGTCCCTTGGACTGCAAGGAGATCCAACCAGTCCATTCTGAAGGAAATCAGCCCTGGGATTTCTTTGGAGGGAATGATGCTAAAGCTGAAACTCCAGTACTTTGGCCACCTCATGCGAAGAGTTGACTCATTGGCAAAGACTCTGATGCTGGGAGGGATTGGGGGCAGGAGGAGAAGGGGACGACAGAGGATGAGATGGCTGGATGGCATCACTGACTGGATGGACGTGAGTCTGAGTGAACTCCGGGAGCTGGTGATGGATAGGGAGGCCTGGCATGCTGCAATTCATGGGGTCGCAAAGAGTCGGACACGACTGAGCGACTGAACTGAACTGAATTGTAGACAAGATTAGCCCTGACAGGAAAGAAATTACTGCACTCCTTGGAACAAACAATAGTGACTACAGGAGCTATGTATAGGAATATGCGTTATTTGGGGCATAACACAGAGATGGAATGGACTTCCCTGATGGCTCAGACAGTAAAGGATCTACCTGCAATGCAGGAGACTGGGTTCGATCCCTGGGTCAGGAAGATTCCCCTGGAGAAGGGAATGGCAACCCATTCCAGTATGCTTGCCTGGGAAATCCCATGGACAGAGGGCCCTGGCAGGCGATAGTCCATGGGATCACAAAGAACTGGACACGACTGAGCGATGAACACTTTCACTTTTTTCCAGAGAGATAACAGGAGCGTCTGTTGCCGAATGGCTGTTGGCAGTTAGAGAAGAATGTTTCTAAGATGGTGCTCCTCAGACTATTCCAGTGAGGTTTGGAAAGTCCCAGAGAAAACTGCCTCCTAAGCTTCTCACTGGTTATTGGAAAAGATGCTCTTCCATTGAATTTGTCCACTTCTGAGAATTAGGAGGAGCTGACCAAAGAGAACACAAACAAGGGCACAGGCATCTAGGCAGTTTCTCTGACTCTGACTTAGTGCCACAATATTTCCAGGAGCCACAGTCATTTGTGAAAACACCTGAGAACATTTCTCTGCTGCCTCCTAAGCTTTGTCAGGATCTGGGATATTGTCAGGCTGGTGGGAATTTCCATCATGTGTCTTCTTCCTGAGAGGTGAGATTGCTTCTATCACACTACAGGTGAAGAAGTCTGTGAGTTAACTAGTCAGTGTCTTGTACTCTTGCAGAGCAATCTATTTTCAGTGAAGACACGTAAGATAGTCTATATCCTCCTTGCAAATATATTTCCACTTCTTCTTTGAAAATATCATCTGTTATTCTTTATATTAATGCCACAGTATGTGTGACACACGTGAAAGAACCAACAGCCTCAGACAATTCATTTGTTTGTCACAATCAGCTCTTTTCATCCAGCTTTCAAACTTCATTCCCACTGGTGGACAGTAAAAACATTCATAGTTTGGGAAGCCAATCTGTAGGCTTCATCATGTTTTTACTCTTTGTGGGCCTATTCCTTTCCTCCATGGATAAAAATAATTAAATCTTAAGTTCAAAACATTTAGCCAGTGATGAGGAACAAATCAATAGCCTTGGAGACTCAATTTCCTCCCTCCTTTTGGTAGCCTAGCCAAGAGCCAGCTCAGTTGGACAGCAAGGTCTCTGGCTAATGCAACATTCCTGGCAGGCAAGGCTATTCCCAGGGCTCTCACAATGGACCTTGGCATTGTTCCTAGGCTTGGAGACTCCTTGATATAGTTCTTACTATTTAGAGACAGTAGATGTTCCTTGGCTTTTCTTGGGCTTACCCATAAATATGTAACATGGTATCAACACCATCTGTGCTTTTCAGACAACTTCAAGGCAAAGAAACAGG
Organism: Madoqua kirkii; assembly: GCA_006408675.1. NCBI lineage: Eukaryota > Metazoa > Chordata > Mammalia > Artiodactyla > Bovidae > Madoqua > Madoqua kirkii. The sequence continues at coordinate 29,333 of SJYC01011459.1, read as the reverse complement.
TTACTTTCAGGCTCTTAAGAGTGAGAGATTAAATCTTTTGAGCAGAGTAAGAGTATTATGGGAAGATGCCATGTACAGTTGGACCGACTGTCCTTGGCCAAGGGCAGATCTGGCTGTAGTTTGGGCAGGGCGCTTTGCTGCCGCCACTACTAAGAGTAACAAGTACTATCACCAGCCAGCACTGCTAGTGCTGCGCCAAGGCTTCTCTGCTACTGCTGCGCTTGCTGCTGCTACGACTCCCGTCTCTACTGCTGCCTAACGCAGCGTGTCTGACACTCAGCAAGCTTCTGATAAACGTTAGGCAGCAGCAGTGACAGTGGTGTGTGTCAGACACTCTTTTGAGTTCTTTCCAAGAATTCTTTTAATTTTCAATAATCTTGTGACATGAGTACCATTTTAAAGATGACAAAAAGGAGGCACAGAGAGATCAGGTCATTTGTCCAGAGTCACTCAGATAGTGGATAGATAATGGTTCGTTGCACTGACCTCAGTTAAAATTTATCTTCTTACTTGAAAAAAAAAAGGAAGGGATTTTCCTTTAACATATGAATAACTGGCAGCGAGTGTGTTGCTTTTATAGTGCTCATTTTTCAAAAGAGACAAGGAGTTGAGGCATATTTGCATTTCCACTCATATATTCAAAAAAGGTACCTAAGCACAATATTTGTTTTTCAGTTGAGCTGCTGCTGCTTGCCTGTGATTCCTTATAGTGTCTTCTTTCTATCAAGGTCATTGTGTGTGTGTTGGGGGGGGGCAGGCAACTCTCACAGAAACCACCAATCTGGTCTCTTCCTTAAGTGATGTAACTTTCACATTTCTCTTAGTATCTTTCACATTTTTCCTCTTTTCAAGCCTAAATTCCCTTCTTTTAATCATTAACTTAGGTTCTTGTTTACCGTGTAATTAAAAAAAAATTACATGTGCAAATAGTGAAAATGATACTAAAAGCATAAACCGCAGAATTTCAGATCTTTTCTGTTCCTAGGAAGCCCTCTGGTACAAGAAATAGATGCATGTGTAGGATAATGCTTGAGCTCCACCGTGGTGGGGGGTTGAAGTGGTCTGTGGGAGGCAAAGTGTTTTTGTGTGTGTGATCAAAAGAGGCAAAAAAAAAATGCGAAAACTAAAATCAAAGCAAGAGTTCAAACAAAATCACTGTTTGGTTAGGCAACAACTTCACTAAAAAGAAAAAGCCAGCTGTGTAGGTTTGTTCAGACTCAGATGATTTCTGCACTCTACTCTGGCCCACAGTTGATCAGGACCTGGTTTCAGTATAGTCTCCAGTCCCTTGTACTCCAAAGCAACCACAACACCAACAATTCTGTGATGGACAAGAGCATCAAAATTTTCATATGCAGTACAATTGTTTCAAATCTGTGCACTTTTATATGCACAATTAAATAGGAGATTGGCCAACACGGGGTAACAATATTCTGTTAATTTTTCTAATGTCTAGAAAGGCAAGAACCAAAGCACTGCCTCCCAAACTTCACATGTGATTGATGCTCCCAGAAGGCAAGCCATATTTCTGTTTAACTGTATGGTATATAGAAAGCAGAATTAAACACAATATACCAGTTTATAGGACAGACTGAGATGTTCTGGCTGGGAATAAGCAAACATATAAAGTTGTGAATGAGCTCATCTTAATGAGGAAACTTGTTCTGGTATGTTTTTCTTTACACGTGAGCCCTTTGCCATCTGTCTGCTTTGCTAACTTAGAATAGGATATGCTTGCCTGCCTGCCTTTTATATTAATTGCTCCATGGGAGCAGAAAAACTTCATTTCATTTTGAGCAGGCTTGATTCTCTCAGGGACTTCACATTTATAACTGCCCTGCCCCCTTCTGTCTCTAGCCTTAGAAGGTTGGAAGCTAAGAAGGAGTCGGAAATGATGTGAATGAGCTGCTGTGAGGTTTCATTTTTATGCCAGTTACCTATTCCAGCTAGTGTCATGTATTAACATGTCAAAAGTTGAGGAGAAAATAAAGACGGCCACCCATCTTTTCAAGCATGTAAAAGTAAAATTCCTCTAGCAGAAACAAACAGGCAAGCAAAATCAAGGAAATTTGGAAAAACCGATCAGAGAGTCAATATTAGAGCGTGAGACCCGTTACCACAGGTTCTGAGGATGGCCTGTGCTCCCGACTCCTCTGCACTCGGCACACTGCTTGTCTTCTCCCTGCCAGACCCTGCTCTCTGCTCGGAGGCTGATTCAGTAATAGCTCCGTCCAGGGAAGGATCTGATTGGTTCCTCAGTCTACAGCCTTCTCTTGTTTGTCCAGCTCCCCTTCTTGAGAAGGTACCCTCCTCTTAGGCTGCACGCAGCATCACGGTGACAGCTCACGTGTCCCAGAGACCTGCGAGTGATGCTTCATCTGTCTCTCTTTCGAGGTGGTAACTGAATTTCTGAACAGGCTCTTTAACAGCGATGTGAAGCGTAGGGTTTCTCCACTGACGAGTCCCTGAGTGAGAGAATGGTAGTTGCTCCGGTGTGTCTGACTCTCTGTGACCTGTGCACTGCAGCCTGCCAGGCTCCTTTGTTCCTGAAGGAAATGTTTCTAGAACACGGAGGCTTGCCTGGTGCCCCTCAGATTACCAGAGAGGCCCCTGTCTTAAGTGACAATGGAGAATACGGGGTCCATCCAGTCACACCACAGTAATCACGCCCCTTCTCGCCCGAAGCGGCTCTTTACAAACACTATTTCCACTTCATCTGGGCTCCAGGGTCTTATCTCCTTCTTCTTCCCAAGAAGTACGAAAGAAATTCTTTTGCTTTTTTAGTTCAGTTGGAGACAGTGTCAACATTTTCCAAATAAGACTTGCAAACTGCAGGGTAAAGCAATGATAAACAAATGCAAGGGAGCTAACAGATTTTCCAAATGCAGCCGTCCTGTTGTTATTGTAATTAAGAGATGCCAACCATTCAGCGAACTGTAGGGACCTGGCCCCATTTCCTCCACCTCAGGCACACCTAGGTGAAAGCATCAGGCCCAGTTCCTCCGATGTCTAGCTCCACATTGACTGAGGCAGCCAACAGGCCAAGTCTAGTGGGATCCCCTCTTTCAGACTCTGCTCCTAGCATTTTTTTCTAGGCTCTAGCCCCTAGGGCACTTCCTGTATCTCTGAGCTCAGTTAAACTTCCTGTAAGCCCTGTGGGCACCCTGATCCTGGCCCTTCTGTTTCCTTGCTCTTCTCCAGAATTTCCTGCCCTGAATCTCTCACATCAGGCTACAGGTAAAATCCCTCACTTGCTTCTGTCTCTTGCTCCAGACTGGTTTCTCACTCATCTGCTTCCTATGATCAACAGTCACTAACTGGTTCTTTCCTAGGATGGAGACTGTCTTCTCTGCTCTTTTTTGCAGCACCTGAGTCTTGTCTCACCAGTGGTCATGCGCCATCTTTCCCCATAGCCTCGCTCCATGACAAAGGTTCCTTTCGTGCGTGCGTGCTCAATCACTTAAGCTGTGTCTGACTCTTTGTGACCCTATGAACTGTAGCCCACCAGACTCCACTGTCCGTGGGATTCTCCAGACAAAAAAATACTGGAGTGGATTGCCATGCCTCCTTCAGGGGATCTTTCTGATCCAGGGATGGCACGTCTCTTGCATCAGCAGGCAGGTTCTTTACCTCTAGCACCACCTGGGAAGCCCACAAAGGTTCCTTGCTGCTGCTGCTGCTAAGTCACTTCAGTCGCGTCCGACTCTGTGCGACCCCATAGACAGCAGCCCACCAGGCTCCCCCATCCCTGGGATTCTCCAAGCAAGAACACTGGAGTGGGTTGCCATTTCCTTCTCCAATGCATGAAAATGAAACTGAAGTCGCTCAGTCGTGTCTGACTCTTAGCAACCCCATGAACTGCAGCCTACCAGGCTCCTCCGCCCATGGGATTTTCCAGGCAAGAGTACTGGAGTGGGGTGCTATTGTCTTCTCCGAACCTTCTCCTAAAGGTTCTTTAGTAAGTAAGTAAAGTCGCTCAGTCGTGTCCAACTCTTTGCAACCCCATGAACTGTAGCCTACCAGGCTCCTCTGTCCATGGGATTTTCCAGGCAATATTACTGGAGAGCCATTTCCTTCTCGAAGGGATCTTCCCGACCCAAGGATCGAACCCAGGTCTCCCATATTGTAGACAGATACTTAACTGTTTACTTCCTCCTAATTTCAAAGCCCTTTGGCATGAACATTTCTATTTTCAACTAAGCTAGGATTTTGTTCCTGTATTCTCACCTGTGCCTGGCAGCCCACATTTTAAAGTCAGTGATTCTCAGTTGGGGGTAGGAGAAGGGGGAGCATTTTGCTCCCAAGAGGACATTTGACAATGTCTGGGGATATTTTCTGTTGTCACAAGGAGGGAGTGTATTACTGAATTCTAATAGATGGAGTTGAAGAATGTGGTTAAACGTCCTACAATGTACAGCGCAGCTCCCAAAGACAAAGAATCATCTGATTGTAGTGTTGAGTTTGAGAAACCCTGATCCTAGAGAAGGATAACCTAACCCTAATTCTATAAGCAGGCTTGACTGATCTTAGGTAAATAGATTCCTTTGCAGTGACTGGTTTAGAAATAAGTGTATGATCCACTCTAGGCCAATGAAACATGAAAGAAGCTTTTAGGTGCTTCTGAAAAAGTCCTTCCCTCTGGACATTGTCAGTTAGGACCCACCTCACCACCAGCACTGGGGGAAAAGCAGAACCAGGGGAATGGCAGGCAAAAGGATTCAGTGAATCCTGAAGCCCACCCTTTTTGCTCAACTTTCAGGGAGAGGAGACACTCTTTATTGTTAAGTATGTTTAAGATAAACTTTGTTGTTACCTGCAGCCACATGAATCCAACTGATGCATCTTTATTTATTTATTTTTTGGATCACTCATTCGTTTCTGCTTGCCATCTGAAGGATACCTCTAGCTCTGAGCTAATTTTCAGAGCCTTCTTGATCTTGTCAGCACTAAGTAACTCATGCTGATTTAGGCTTTTAGAAAATAGGACACATAGAAAGTACCAACTTCCAGTTATAAAATATAAGTCCTGAGGATGTACTGTAAACATGGTGACTAGAGTTAATAATCGGAGAAGGCGATGGCACCCCACTCCAGTACTCTTGCCTGGAAAATTTCATGGACGGAGAAGCCTGGTAGGCTGCAGTCCATGGGGTCGCTGAGTCAGACACCACTGAGTGACTTCACTTTCACTTTTCACTTTCATGCATTGGAGAAGGAAATGACAACCCACTCCAGTGTTCTTGCCTGGAGAATCCCAGGGATGACGGAGCCCAATGGGCTGCCGTCTGTGGGGTTGCACAGAGTTGGACACGACTGAAGTGACTTAGCAGCAGCAGCAGCAGTAGAGTTAATAATAATGTATTGCATATTTGAAAGTTGCTAAAAGAATTGATCTTAAAAATTCTCACCACAAGAAAAAATTATGTGTGGTGATGGATCATCTTGGGCTTCCCTGGTAGCTCAGATGGTAAAGCATCTGCCTGCAATGCAGGAGACCTGGGTTTGATCCCTGGGTTGGGAAGATCTCTTGGAGAAGGAAAAGGCAACCCACTTCAGTCTACAGTTTATAGGATTGCAAAGGGTAGGACACAACTGAGGAACTTCACTGGTGGTGATGGATGTTAATTAGATTTCTAGTGGTGATCATTTTGCAATCTATACAAGTATAGAATAATGTTGTACACCCAAAGCTTATACAGTGTTATAAGACTGGTTCTTACTAGCTCTGCTTTCTGTAGAAAGACTACAAATTAGACCACTCTAGGGGGATGAGAATCAACAGAGGATTTGGAAATCACAGAAGTCGGAGAGACAGAAGTAGTAGATGGGATGTTATCTTTTACTTGACATCAGTTCAAACTGAAACCAGGGGTTTTTCTTACCATCACTGGAACCAAAGCTCCCATGAGTGGATTTTCTCCGAAACCTGCAGACAAGACATACACATGTTCCTAAGACAGCAAAAACCTCAGCATTTTACATTTGTTCCCATAGACTTTGTTGCAGATTTCTCTGCTGGGATCTCAAATGGGCCTTTGGATGTACAGAAATTGGAACTCTAACACACTGCTGGTAGAACTGTAAAATGGAGCAGCCACTTTGAAAAACCATTTGGCAGTTCCTCAAAAAAGTAAACCTAGAGATGCAATATGACCCAGAAATTCCATACCTAAGCACATACATGCCATTTATTTCCACATTCATTTATTTTCAGATCATTCACATGCAGTAAAATTCATCCTTTAATGTGCAGAATTCAACCAATTTTAGTATGTTCACAAAGTTGGGCAACTATCACTATTCTCTATGTCCAGATCATTTTCATCATCACCCCAAGAAATCTCAAACAATAGCAGTCACTCCCCATTCTCTATTCCTCCCTGCCCTGGGGAACCACTGATGTACTTTCTGCTGCTATAAAACTGCCTATTCTGGATATTTCATGTATAAATGGAATTATATTGTATGTGGTCTCTTTGGCTTCTCTCACTTAGCATAATGCTGTGGTAGCATGAATGAATACCTAAGTCTTTTTTAAATGTTTAATTTTACTGGAGTATACTTGATTCATAATGTTGTACTAGTTTCAGGTGTACAGCAAAGTGATTCAGTTGTACATACACACACATTCATTCCTTTTTAGGCTCTTTTCTCATATAGATTATCACAGAATATTGAGTAGAGCTTCCTGTGTTATACAGCAGGTCCTTGTGGATTATCTACATCTACCTTATGTATAGTAGTATGTGTGTCCATCCCAAGCTCCTGAGTTATCCTTCCACCCCATCTTTCCCATTTTGTGACCAGAAATTTGTTTTTGATATATGTAAGTCTGTTTCTGTTTTGTAAATGAGTTTCATTTATATCTTTTTAAAAAATGAGATTCCACATAAGAGTGATATCATATAATATTTTTCTTTCTCTGTCTGACTTAGTGTGATAAATTCTAGGTCCCTCCAAATTACTGCAAATGGCATTATTTTGTTCATTATTTTGTTCTGTATACACACACACACACACACACACACCATATCTTCTTTTTCAATCCCTCTGTTGATGGACACTTGGGTTGCTTCCATGTCTTGGCTATTGTAAACAGTGCTACAGTGAACATCAGGGTGTATATATCCTTTCAGATTATTATTTTCTCTGGATATATGCCGAGGAGTGAGATTGCTGGATCATATGGTAATTCTATTTTTTCATCTTTGTTTTTTAAACTACGAAAGTATGATAACACATTTATAAGAGACTCCAAAAATACGATAACACATTTATAAGAGACTCCAAAAATACAGAACAAAGTTACATATAGTTCCACTATATATTACAATTATTTCTTAAAGTAGGTAAATTAAGATTTTTAGTTGGAGTTTCAACATCAAACTCTCAAAAATTAATAGAATGTATAGACAGAAATGTAAAAGGAAAAATCCCAGAGGGATGGTATGGGGAGGTGGGAGAGGGGTTCAGGATGGGGAACACATGTACACCCGTGGCGGATTCATGTCAGTGTATGGCAAAACCAATACAATATTGTAAAGTAATTAGCCTCCAATTAAAATAAATAAATTTATACTAAAAAAAAGAGAAACATATGGAACACTTCACAAGTTTGCATGTCATCCTTGTGCAGGGGCCATGCTAATCTTCTCTGTATCGTTCCAATTTTAGTATATGTGTTGCCCAAGTGAGCACTGATAGTTTTATTTTTAGTTTTTTAAGGAACTTGAATACTGTTCTCTATGATAACTATATCAATTTACATTCCCACCAACAGTGTAGGAGGGTTCCCCTTTCTCCAAACTGTCTTCAGCATTTATTGCTTGTAAATTAAAAAAAAATACTCATTTGATTGCTTACAGTCTTAGTTGCAGCACTTGGGGTCTTTTGCTGCAGTGCACAGACTCTCTAACTGTAGTGAATGGGCCCAGTAATTATGACAAGGGGGCACAGTTGCTCTTCAGCCCAATCAGGGATCAAACACACATCCAGGGTGTCTGATACGTGTTTGATCCCTAGTTGCATTGTAGGGTGGATTCTTAACCACTGAACCAGCAGGGAAGTCCCTATTGTTTGTAAACTTTGATGATGACCATTCTGATTGGTGTGTGTTGATATCTGTATGTAATTTTGATTTGCATTTCTCTGATAGTGATGTTGAGCATCTTTTCCTGTGCTTTCTGGCCATCTCCATGCCTTCTTTGGAGAAATGTCTATTTAGATCTTCTGCCCATTTTTTTGATTGGTTTTTTTTTTTTTTTTGGACATGAGCTACATGAGCTTTTGTATATTTTGGGGATTAATCCCTTTTTGGTCACTTCATTTGCAAATACTTTCTCCCATTCTTTGGGTTGTCTTTTTGTCTTGTTTAGGATTTCCTTTGCTGTCCAGAAGCTTTTAATTGGGCCCTGTTTGTTTATTTTTGTTTTTATTTTTATGAGGTGGATCAAAAATAGATTGCTACAATTTATGTTAAAGGATGTTCTGCCTATGTTTTTCCTCTGAGTTTTATAATGTCCAGCTTTACATTTGGGTGTTTGATCTGTTGTAGTCTTTTGTGTGTGTGTGTGTGTGTGTATGTGTGTGTACAGTGTTAGACAATGTTCTAATGTCATTCTTTTACATGTAACTGTCCAGTTTTCCCAGCTCCACTCATTGGAAATACTTAAATCTTTTTACGGTTGGATAATCATAGCTATTATATGGATATACCAAGTGTATTTGTTTATACTTGATGTACACTTTGACTGTTTCCACATTTTAGCTATCATGAATAGCACTGCTATGAATATTTGTGTGCAATTTTTTGTGTGTGGATATATGTGTTAAATTCTCTTGGGTATATATATAGGAATGGAAGTGCTTGGTATGAGGTAACTCTATGTTTAACTTTTTAAAGCTGTTTTCCACTGCAGCTTGATAGCAGGAACTATTTTATATTCCCACTAGCAATGTAGAAGTTTCTAATTTCTCTGACATCATTATCAACTTTTATTTTTCCAGTAAAATTTTTTATTGTAGCCATCCTAGTGAATATGATGTGATATCTCATTGTAGTCTGACTTGCATTTCCCTGTGGCTAATGATGTTAAACATCTTTTCATATGCTTATTGGCCACCTATATTTTTTCTTTGAAGAAACATCTATTTAATTTTTAAAAGGCCCTTTTAAAATTAGGATATTTTTATTTTTATCATTGGGTTGGAAGGATTCTTAATGTAGTTGTAGATACTAGACTATTATGGATATACGATTTGCAGACTTTTTTCCCAATCTTTTGTGTTGCAGTTTCACTTTCTTGATAATGTCCTTTAAAAATACAAAAGTTTTAATTTGATGAAGTGCAACTTACCTATTTTTTCTTTTGTTACTTGTGCTTTGGGTGTCATATCTAAGAACCTATTACCTAATCCAAGGTCACAAAGATTTACTCCTGTATTTTCTTCTAAGAATTTTATAAATTTGGCTCTTTTATTTAGATCTTTGTTCTATTTAGAGTTTACTTTTTCGTATGTTCTGAGGTAGTGCTGAAGCTGAAACTCCAATACTTTGGCCACCTGATGTGAAGAACTAACTCATTTGAAAAGACCCTGATGCTGGGTAAGATTGAAGGCAGGAGGAGAAGGGGACGACAGAGGATGAGATGGTTGAATGGCATCACTGACTTGATGGACATGAGTTTAAGTAAGCTCTGGGAGTTGGCGATAGACAGGGAGGCCTGGCGTGCTGTAGTCCAAGGGATCGTAAACTGAGCGACTGAACTGAACTGAACTGAGGTAGGGGTGCAAGTTCATTCTTTTTTACGTGGAAGCCTAAGTGTCTCAGTACTATTTGTTGAAAAGAATATTCTTGTTTCATTGAATTGTCTTGGTATATCCTTGTCAAAAATCAGTTGACCATAAGTGTAAGGGTTTATTTCTGAACTTTCAATTTAGTTTCCTTGATCTACATGTCTTATGTCAGTGCCAGAGGCTTTTTTTTTTTTAATATTTATTTATTTGACTGCACTGGTTCTTAGTTGCGACACCTGGGATGTTTTAGTTGTGGCTTGCGAACTCTTAGTTGAGGCATGTGGGATCTAGTTCCCTGACAAGGAATCAAACCCAGGTCCCCTGCACTGGGAGTTCAGAGTCTTTGTTCTTTTTGTCATGATTATTTTTCCTATTTGGGATCCCTTGCATTTCCATATGAATTTTAGGATCAGTTTATCAATTTTTGGAAGAAAGTCAGCTGGAACTTTCATAGGAATTGTGCTGAATTTGGAGATCAGTTAGAGGAATATTGCCACACCTTTTAGTTGATATTGCTGCTATAACAAATTATCACAATATTATGGTTTACAACAATACACATTTATTATGTTCAGTTCTGGATGCCAATTCTGAAATGAGTCTTATGTGGCTAACATTAAGATATCAGCAGGGCTGTATTCCTTCTGAAAACTCCAAGGAAGAATCCATTTCTTTGCCTTTTCCAACGTCTACAGGTAGCCCACATTCCTTGAGGCATGGCTCCTCCCCCATCTTCATATATGTTACTCTAACCTCACCTTTCCTCATCATACCTTCTCCTCCTTTGACTCTCTTGCCTTTCTCTTATAGGGACCCTTGTGATTACATTAGAATGTATACGTTATACATTACACAGATAATCTAGGATAATTGCCATAATTTTATCACATCTGTAAAATCTCTTGACATGTAAAGAACATAGTCACAGGTTCTAAGTATTAGGACATGGACATATTTTGGGGGCCACTATTCTGTCTACTATACCACTTTAACAATATTAAGTCTTCTAATTCATGAATACAGGATGTCTTTTCATATATTTAGATTTTCTTTAATTTCTTTCCAGGATATTTGTAGGTTTCAATGTACAAGTCTTATATTTAATTTGTTAAATTCTTTTCTTAAGTATTTTATTTTTTTGATGCTATTGTAAATAGATCATTTTCCTGATTTCATGTTTGAATTGTATATTTGCTAGTATATAGAAATACAATTGATTTCTGTATATTGATCTTGTATCCTATAATTTTGGTAAACTCAAGGTTTCTTTTTAGAGATAATGAAAGTTAGATAGTGGTGATGGTTGTGTAACTATGAATAAACTAAAACCACTGAATTTTTTTAAAGGAGTAGATATTATGGTCTATGAATTATATCTTAATAAAGTCACTAATGTGTTTGTTCTCTAGCTGAAGTTTTTTTTTTTTTAATTAATTGCTTGCCTCCTTATCTGTCTTCCCTTCGTACAATGTAAATTCTATCAGAGCAGGGATCTAGACTGCCTTATTCATCACTGAATCCCCAACCTTTGGGATAGGGCCTGGCACTCAGGAAAGGATAAGTAAACATTTGTTGAGTCATATCATTAAGCAGAGCAGTTACAATTGGGTCTGATGGGTCTAGCTGGCAAATGAGGCTCTAGTGAAGTCTAGAAAGCAAGTTTGGTGATATTAACTAGCAAGCAATTATACAAACTGCTAAAAGATGATTGGGTTTGTATTAATTGGCTTTACCCACATTTGCCCTAGGTTTTGGAGCTGATAAAATTCTTTATTAGAGAAGTTCAGTGATTTACAAAGCTAGTGTGAGGCAGGGAGTATATAATGAATAAAACAAAAAGGAGTAAATGAGAACAATTCTAGAATGGTTGAAAAATTGCTACACTTCATCTTGTATTCAGCCCATTCAATCAAAAATGGAGTCTATATCTTCACCTCTTGCATCTGGACTGGGCTCATCACTTGATTTGACCAAGGACTCCAAGGGGGAAGTGATATTATGCCCCTTTAAAGCCTGCACCTTAAGGAAGCCCTGCATTTTTGTGCAATTTCTCTTGGAGATACAATAAACCAGGGCTCAACTGCTGGAGGATGAAGGGCAAAGAATAGCTGAGGCCAGTCTGGAAGAGCCAGTGCTTCTCCAACCTGCCCAGTAATTTCACATTATGACCACCCCAGTGAGATCTCTGAAACCTAGAGCATGCGTGCGCGCTAAGTCACTCAGTCATGTCCGACTCTGTTCGAGCCTGTTATGGACTGTAGACTGCCAAGCTTCCTTGTTCGTAGGATTCTCCAGGCAAGAATACTGAGTCGGTTGCCACGCCCTCCTCCAGGGGATCTTTCCAACCCAGGGATCGAATCCACATCTTGTTTCTCCTGCACTGCAGGCAGGTTCTTTACCACTAGTGCCACCTGGGAAGCCCCAGAGCCTAGTCCAGAGTCCAAATTAGCAGAATCATCCAGCTGACCCATAGATTTATGAGCAAGTATGAATATGTATTGCTGTATGCCATTGGAGTTTTTCTGGTTGATTTTTATGCAGTGTTATTGTGGTAACAGATAATTAATACAGGAATCAACAGGACAAGTAATCAGTATTATGCAGTTTGAATTCAGTGTCTGGCAGGGTGACTGAGAGGATGGAATGATCCAGCGTTTCTCATGATGTACTCTGCATATAAGTTAAATAAGCAAGGTGACAATATACAGCCTTGACGTACTCCTTTTCCTATTTGGAACCAGTCTGTTGCTCCACGTCCAGTTCTAACTGTTGCTTCCTGATCTGCATACAGGTTTCTCAAGAGGCAAGTCAGGTGGTCTGGTATTCCAGTCTCTTTCAGAATTTTCCACACAGTCCACACAGATCACAGTTGTGATCCACACAGTTAAAGGCTTTGGCATAGTCAATAAAGCAGAAATAGATGTTTTTCTGGAACTCTCTTGCTTTTTTGATGATCCAGCCAGACTGCCTGGGTTCAAATCCCATCTCCTTCATTTAGTGGCTGTGAATTCTTGGTCAAATTACTTAACCTCTCAATACCCCAGTTTTCTTAACTGTCAAGTAATAATAATAATACTAGTACTTACTGTTGTCAAGATTTAGATGAGATAATCTACTTAGAAGACCCAGTGCAGTGCCTGGCATAGAGCAAGTATTTGTTCTGTGTTAGTGGTTATGATCTAATCAGTTAATTGAGCTGGTAACCAGTTAATGTATATATACTTTCCAGGTATATTTGCCTGTAGACTGGTGTTTTTGTTTTTAACATTTTTTATTTGAAAATAATTTCAAATTTTTGGAGAAGCCATAAGAATAGACTATAGAATACTCATGTATTGTTACCTAGACTCACTTACTGTTAGCATATTACTCCCTTTGCTATACCATTCTTTGTCTTTGAGTGCATTTGTGTGTTTTCATATATGTGTGTTAGTCACTCAGTCGTGTCCAACTCTTTGCGACCCAATGGACTGTAGCCTGCCAGGCTCCTCTGCCCGTGGGATTTTCCAGGCCAGAATACTGGAGTGGGTTACCATTTCCTTCTCCAGTTTTCACATATATGTATATATAAATTGTGGGGGAACTATCTGAAAGTAAATTGCATACGTCATCAATGTTTATGCCTAAATACTTCCAAAGAATAAAATAGTCTCTTATATAATCGCAGTGTAGTTGTCAACTTCAATACACTTAACATTGATATGATATTCTTATCTTGTCTGTATTACAGTTGTGCCAATTGATCCAATAATGTTCTTTACAGCATATTTTTCTTTTAGTAAAAGATCCAGTCTGAGATCAGGTGTTGTGTTTAGTCATCACGTGTCTTCAGTCTCGGTCAATCTGGAACATTTCTGTTGCTAATTTTTGTCTTTTGTGACACATTTTAATAGAATGTTCAACATTTTGAGTTTGTCTAGTTTTTTCCTCATGATTATAGTAAAAATGGGCATTTCTGGCTGGAATACTACACAAGTGAAGCTGTGTCCTTTTCAGAGTATCACACCTGGAAGTGTCCATCTTCCCTTTGGTCATATTAATATTCATCACCCTGTCAATCATCCAGTTTCTCCTCTGTATAGTTAGTATTTTTCCCTTATAACTTCCAAGCTTTTTGTGGGGAATCACTTTGAGGCCATGCAAATATCTTGATCCTCATCAGATTTTCCTCCTAGCTTTAGTATTCATTGATGATTCTTAACCTGATCTATGCAAAATACTGATTTTCCAGTTCTGGGACTCTCTCCTTATCTACCAGTCAGTGTTTGCTGTTCTGCTGTAGGCAAGGGTCCTCCCTCCTATGTCAATATTTGCTAATGGTCCTTTCCCTAATGTGGAAATGTTTTAGTAATTTTGTTGAATTCATTGAGTGTATATATGCAAGTATTTAGGTCTTTCCTTCCCTCTTACCCTCCTTCCCTCCTTCCTTCCCTCCCTCCTCCCTCCTGCCCTTTTTTTCCTTCCTCTCTCCCTTATTGATAAGGATTCATGAATTTCTTGTTTTCTCAGTGGTTTATAATTCACTATTCTCCTTAATTATTTTGGTGCTCAGATTGTCCCAGATATGGTCAATGGTTTTTGAAGTCAGTTTCTCAATTGTAAAGCTTCATAATGGTCAAAGAGGGATTCATTTCAGAGGTAGGCCTGTATCACTGAGAAGTTGTATTGCTGTGGTAGCTGTGAGGTTTTTCTACAGATGAGGCTAATCTTTGCCAATAATCTGAAAACTCTACACTGGCTTTGTTTTCTTTAGATGCTCAAGAGGAGAGAGAACATTTGTTTACTGAACCTCCTGCCATTCCTTTGTAGTTGTTTCACAGAGACCAGGACAAACTATGGAATTCTCAAGTTCAGGCTTGTTCAGAGATACAGGGAAAGAATGCAACTTTTTTTCCACTGGGGGTTAATGGTCAAAGAGGGATTCATTTCAGAGGTAGGCCTGTATCACTGAGAAGTTGTATTGCTGTGGTAGCTGTGAGGTTTTTCTACAGATGAGGCTAATCTTTGCCAATAATCTGAAAACTCTACACTGGCTTTGTTTTCTTTAGATGCTCAAGAGGAGAGAGAACATTTGTTTACTGAACCTCCTGCCATTCCTTTGTAGTTGTTTCACAGAGACCAGGACAAACTATGGAATTCTCAAGTTCAGGCTTGTTCAGAGATACAGGGAAAGAATGCAACTTTTTTTTCACTGGGGGCTCCAAACTCTTGGGAAGGGAAATTTCCTTGGTCAAATTACAGCATGATTATCTCCTTTTTTCCTCTCAGGGAATATTTTGACTGTGAAATTGATACTGTAACAGTTAAAAAGCACCTTGAATATAGTGCCACAGAATACTTATTACTCCTGGCACTTATTATACCACAGGATTTATTTTAAGCATTAATTCTACTTTTTGATGGAATATTCAAAAACAAAGATCCACACTGAGCATTTTCTGTTTTAAAAAATACCCAAGCTGCCTTTCTGTTGAAGTTTCACTTACTATGAAAATAGCTATCACTACCAACATTTACTCTGTGTAGGACATTGATATAAACACTGCACTTATACTGATTTGTGAGGTAAATTATTATCTCATTTTACAGATGAGGAAAGTGAAGTACAGAAAGATTAAGTAACTTGCCCAAGATCACACAGTGGCTAAGGTAGAACTAAATCCAGTCAGTATGACTCTACAGTCTAACGTGCTAACTGCTAAGCAGAGACAGGTGAAGGGGGTTGACATTTCTTGACGCTCTTGACATACCTGATACAATGGATGAATGCAACAAACAGGCATCCCAAGTAGAAGGAGAAGAAGATGAAGAAACTGAGAAGAATGGATTTCCAATAAACGGATCCTGAGGGAAGAGAAACATCTCTGGTCAGGATGTCCTCAGGAGAAAACAGAATCGTGTTTGGGACAGGACAGCTTAACAGGCCCATCTGCATCATACCCGTTCTTAAATCCTTAGATAATCCCTTTCAAAGCAGGGAAGCTACTGGAGGTCACCTAGTCATTGTCCATAAATGTCTGCCTTTCACAGTAATGACTCCTCAGGGAAGCTGGGAGGGACTTCCTATACACAAAATCATAACTGACTTCCCTTTCCTTCTGTAAGGAATTTAACAAAATGCTTTGATTCTATCTCTAAGGTAAACGTTGGTTTTCTTATGATGTTTCTCTGGAAGGATGACATTAGCACTGAATGACGTGATCTCCTTCCTGACAGGAATCTCTCCACTGAATGCTGGTACAAGGAGAAGAGGGCAGCAGAGCATGGTGGTTAGATAGCATCACTGACTCAATGGACATGAATCTGAGCAAACTCTAGGAGATAGTGAAGGACAGGGAAGCCTGGTGTGCTTCTCTCCAGGGGGTCGCAAAGAGTTGGACACAACTTAGTGACTCAGCAGTAACAACCAAAACTGACCTTTAATGGAAGGAACAATGGTCACTTGAAGATTCTTTGCACGTTGTAGATTCCAAGTCTGGTTTTCCTTTTCTGGAAAAAAAAAAAAGAAAAAAAGAACAAAGCACAATGGGTCAGATACTATGTTTCTGGCCTCTCATCTGAACAGTTGTTTAAAAACTATCCAGGATGAATTCTGGTTGCTAAATTTTCTTTTAGCAAGAGCTGTATGAAAACCAAACCACCAAACCTTCAAACCATCTAATACTCCTTGGTTAAAACTTTCCATTTGACCTTAGTTTGGTAGCACTAAGTGACTTAATTGAGAATGTAGCATTTCTTAAATGAAGAAGTCTTGACCTTTCTGCTCATATCACATATAACTCAATATACCATGGAAATCTGAGGAAAACAGCTGCAAAAATTTCCGTATGTCTTCTTTGGAGAAATGCCTGTTTAGATCTTTGGCCCATTTTTTGATTGGATCATTTGTTTTTCTGGAATTGAGGTGCATAAGTTGCTTGTATATCTTTGAGATTAGTTGTTTGTCAGTTGCTTCATTTGCTATTGTTTTCTCCCATTCAGAAGGCTGTCTTTTCACCTTACTTATAGTTTCCTTTGTTGTGCAGAAGCTTTTGATTTTAATTAGGTCCCATATAGCCATTAGAGGATTTGTAGTTTACAAAAACATTGGATGTCGGCAAAACTCTAGAGCTATGTAACTAAGAGATTAAAGAATATATGGGGAGGCCCAAGCGGGAGGGGATATATGTATACATTCGGCTGATTCCCATTGTTGTTCAGCAGAAACTAACACAACATTGTAAAGCAAATATATTCCAATAAAAATTAAAACAGGGCTTATAAAAAGAATACATGAGAAGAAGATTCACCTGAATACCAAGAGAACAGTGTTACACTCAACAGTAAACACTCTCCACGTTGGTCACATATGGCCCATCAGCTGTTGAGGGGTCCATGTTTTCAATCAACAGCCTTTTCCTTGCCATGGTAATTAGTGGGTAGTTGCCCACAGACACTGTACACAGTGGCTAAGAGGTTACACATTGGGTAGGTTGTCAGTTGGGATAAGTTGCCCTACTTTGCTTACTTACTATCTTGAAAGGTACAATTTTGGCAGTGGGAATTGAGAATTTTGACTTTTCCTGGGGAAATGATGACTACTGATAAATATAGGTGGCTCCATTACTGCTAGCTACCAAAATGATCTTAGAAAATGGACCTCGATTTGCTGTGTTAAAGTCATTATTTCATGTGTGTGTGCGCATGCATGCACGTGTGTGTGTTAGTCACTCAGTCATGTTGACTCTTTGCAACCCCATGGGCTATAGCCCACTAAGCTCCTCTATCTATGGAATTCTCCAGACAAGAATATTAGAGTGAGTAGTCATTCCCTTCTCCAGGGAATCTTCCCGACTCAGGGATTAAACCTGGGTCTCCTGCATTGCAGGGGAATTCTTTACCATCTGAGCCACCAAGGAAGCCCCATTACTTCATAGTAGTAAATATTTGTTGAATAAAGAGCCAACTTACCTCATATAGTTTGAGGAAGTATAAGACTTTGAAAAGATTCAAGGTGGTAAATGATATTTTGAAGTATCAATAATGTCTTGAGATCTATTATTTTCTTCCCTTTATTTTTTTCTCAAGTCATCTCAGACTGCCTTGTCAAGCCATTGCTGATAACCCTGACTTACTAGAGATGGTTGAAAGGGATCAGAAGGGGCCAAAATGAACTTTTTGGTTCATTTCCATTCCATTCCATTATGTTTTTCTACATAGCCAAATATTCCTCACTGTTGCTTACCCTGGATGAAGAAAGATCCTCCACAGGCATAATCTTCAGGCTTTATCACAAACACCACAAAGAACTGCTCACCTGGAAAATCCTTCTTCTGCGTAAGACATAAAGATAGTCAGAAGAAGGAAGAAAATTCATGGTGGTGGGGGTAAAAAGGAAAGAGAAAAAAAAGTAAAATTCACCCCTCTCACTAACTCCTTAGGAAGGATTCACACATTCCCATGATCTACTCCAGGTTATCCATAATAAAATAATTGTTATATCCAAGAAATTATGTAGGTACACTCCTGATTTCAGTCTGTCTTGTGCCCACTTGAGTGCTTAGAATTGTATAAAATATATGTCAACAGCCTATGTTTAATAACTAATACATATTAAATTCTTCAATAAACTTTATTTTTAGAGCTGTTTTAGCTTTTTATAGTGTTATAGCTTTTATAGTGTCTTTATCTTAAAATTCAATGATAAATGACTTTCTGAAAAGTCATTCAGTCACCAGATAAATAAATAATTTAGGTCAGGGAAGCAAATACTCAAGTTAGGAGACCTGAGTTATAGTCCTGACTTTGACTTTCTCTGAGTGAGCTTCTCTGTGTCCCAGTTTGTTATCCATGAATGAAGCATGGTTGACAAGATAATCTTTAAGATCTAGTATATTTATACAATCTTGACTTTATATTATTCCCAAATTTCATCAGAAATTTAGCCTATCCAGAAAATGGCCCAAGACCGAATCAGGAGTCCAGGGAGACATACTAATTTGTTGCCAAATACATTCAGAGTAAGAAAGTACTGATATACTTTGTTCTTCATTAATTTACTGTCCAGATGGTGTAAAAATCTGAGTTTCCTATTATGCTTATTTTTTGTCCTTTTAAATTTGGGACTATATAATGCTGAGGTGCTAAAGAAAAAAATATTAAAACAAGAGCAGATATTTGAGGTATCAAATATGAGATCTTAAAAATTAAAGCCTAATAGAAGTTTTTAGTTCTGATACTTAAATTATAATTAACCCCTCCTCACTCACGACCTGCTATTTAATAAACAGTATCTCCTTATCAAACTGCAGGTACCTCAAGTAAATACCACTCTAAAGGCAGGAACAGAGTCTCTTTGAAAATATGCTGACATGATATGTATATATTTCTGCTATAAAATTATCACCGAAACAAAAATTTAATGATAATACCAAAAGGGCAAACTTCTACACAAATGTGGTTCACATTCCTTTGAACTTACCCATTCTGTCCAGAGTTGAAGTCCTCTTTTAGTTATTGTCACTGGTACAAATTATCAAAATATGTGTCTTTTAAATTGAAATCTTACTATTTTCAGGTGTCTCAGTGGTAAAGAATCTGCCTGCCAATGCAGGAGATGCAGGAGATTCAGGTTTGATCCCTGGATTGGAAAGATCCCCTGGAGGAGGATAGGGCAACCCACTCTAGTATTCTTGCCTGGACAATTCCATGGACAGAGGAGCCTGGTGGGCTGCAGTCCATAGGGTTGCAAAGAGTAAGCAAGTGAGCATGCATGCAAACATAGTTGATTTACAATATTGTTTTAGTAGAATATATTTAGTTGTTTTAAATTTATCAGATAAACTTTATGCTAAACTGGCATCCCTTTCATTGAGTAGACTGGAATCTTTCACCCTTACCTCTGTAAGCAATCTGTCAGACACCTTTCCTGCTGCATCACAGGTTCCCAAGATTCCCCAAGGGGAACAGGGCACCTGGTAGAGTAGCATTATCACCAGGTATAGAAATCTTTGTTTTGAAATCAATCAGAAAGAAAGAGATTCAGTGTACACAGTGAGTGGTAATCCTTTAGGTTTCTCTAAATTCAGTGGGTAACCAAACTGGTTCAGTAGGTAACCTGATCATAAACTGTGCATTGTCATTGATGATGATGCCCACAGAAGTGAGGTCTCACCTGTAGTGTGATGGCAGCTTTCTTAGTCATGGACTGGTAGACACCGTTAAATTCCACATTGTGGTCAAGATCGTATACTGGGCACTGTCATGTGCATGGGGGATAAAAAGGAAAATATCACTAATATCATATATACATACCACACATACCACCTGGATCACAGAAGAGAGGGTTCTTACTGAGCCAGAAACCATGGAGAGTTTCCTCCCAGAACAGTCATGAAATAATTTTCTTAAAATATGGTGCCTGTCCTCTGAAGTCAAGGTCACTTAATATTAATATTAAAGAGAACATAAAAGATCTGCCTTAAAGTATATCACACACTTCCCGTATTTTATTAATACTTTATGAGACAGAAAGGGCCTAATGACACAACAAAAAATTCAAAGCTTAGAACAAGCAGTAGGTTTCTGTTTTCCTTGTGCAGTTCACAACTTGGTCTTCTTTATTCTCTGCCACGATCCTCCTTCCCTCCCTCCCTTCTTTTGTTTATCTTGGTGAAGAGTCAACTTCTCTCTATCTCCCCAGATTAATGTCTATAAACACATACTGTGCACTTGTGTGCACAAGATACAGCTTTTACTCTTTAGCAGTCTTGTCAGCAGTACAAAGTAAGAGGATGAAATGGTGCTCACGCTCTCTCTCATTTATCCTAAGACAAGATAAAACTCCATATTGGAAGGTTGACAAGTTATGAAACTCACCATGATATTCTGGACTGAGACAACAGAACATGGATAAGCCAGTGTAGACACGACTTTAATGATAACTGAGTCTACGTCTTCAGGAAATTTGTATAGGAAATACTGAGAATTAAAAAAAAAAAAGATTTTGTTAATGCTAAGAAATGTTTACAGTCACAAACTATTTTCTCATGAACAAGGAGGTTTCCTCTAATATGAGGCACAAAGTTCAGAGGTAAATCTCAGGAAGCCTCCAGTAATTCAGCTAGCCATTCATCTCTTGCATATTGAGCAGATGCTCTGTGCAGGGCTCAGATACTAGGAATACAGCCATGAGCAAGACAAAGGAGCCATTTCATACAACATTGCTGGATCATTTTTTATGATATTTATTTCTCAACTAAACTTTGCTACACTTCATTCCAATTGCAACTTAAGAAGATACCCCTACCCTTTGAATCAGAGATATGTGAAATGTAACAGGAAACAAAGTTTACCTCTGTGTGGTCATTTTGAAATATGAAGCTCTTCCTTGAAAGGCAGACAAGCTTGTTCTTCAAGAATCTTAACCACCTTCCCATAGGCAAGAATTAGCACTACACCCACCTTTCCCCTAGACTTTTTTTTGGCCAAAGAATCTGTTTCTTGGCTGGAACTCAGTGAGATGACATTTAGATTCAAAGACCAAGCCCTGAGATGACATTTAGATTCAAAGACCAAGCCCTACATTTAGGCTCTTGAAATATGTTCACAATTTGGGCAGGCTAAGATATCTTTAAAAGCATTTCTCAAACATCAGAATAAGGAAGCATTTATAATAGAGGTTAAACTATTTACCTACTTAGATTATCAATTCACCAGAAAAATTTATTAACTCTAAGTTTTAAACATGTTGCTAATAATGAAGAAAGGGGACTTCTTCTCAGTAATTATAAATATAGTAACTGGTTGAGAAGCTTGACATGAAATACATGAGTAAGACTTTGAGGAAAACCAGACAAAGATGCTACAACAAAAGAAAACTACAGGCCAATATCACTGATGAAAATAGATGCAAAAATCCTTAACAAAATTCTAGCAAATAGAACCCAATAACATATTAAAAAGATCATACATCATGACCAAGTGGGCTTTATCCCAGGGATGCAAGGACTCCTCAATATCTGCAAATCAATCAATGTAACACATCACAGTAACAAATTGAAAGATAAAAACCATATGAGTATCTCAATAGATGCAGAGAAAGCCTTTGACAAAATGAAACATCCATTTATGATAAAAACCCTCCAGAAAGTGGGAATAGAAGGAACATACCTCAATATAATAAAAGCTATATATGACAAACCCACAGCAAACATTATCCTCAATGGTGAAAAACTGAAAGCATTTCCCCTAAAGTCAGGAATAAGACAAGGGTGCCCACTCTCTCCACTACTGGAAGTTGTGGCCACAGCAGTCAGAGCAGAAAAAGAAATAAAAGGAATCCAGAGTGGAAAAGAAGAAGTAAAACTCTGTTTGAAGATGACATGATCATCTACAGAGAAAACCCTAGGGACTCCCCCAGAAAATTTCTAGAGCTAATCAATGAATATAATAAAGTTGCAGGATAGAAAATTAACACACAGAAATCCCTTGCATTCCTATACACTAACAATGAGAAAACAGAAAGAGAAATTAAGGAAGTAATTCCATTCACCATTGCAATGTAAATAAGATACTTAGGAATATATCTACCTAAAGAAACAAAACACCTATATATAGAAAACTATAAAACACTGATGAAAGAAATCAGAAGACACAAATAGGTGGAGGAATATACCATATTCATGGAACAGAAGAATCAATATAGTGAAAACAAGTATACTACCCAAAGCAATCTATAGATTCAATGCAATCCCTATCAAGCTACCAACGGTATTTTTCACAGAACTAGAACAAATAATTTCACAGTGTGTATGGAAACACAAAAAACTTCGAATAACCAACGCAATCTTGAGAAAGAAGAATGGAACTGGAGGAATCAACCTGTCTGACTTCAGGCTATACTACAAAGCAACAGTCATCAAGACAGTATGGTACTGGCACAAAGACAGAAATATAGATCAATGGAACAAAATAGAAAGCCCAGAGATAAATCCACACACTTATGGACACCTTATCTTTGACAAAGGAGGCAAGAATATACAATGGAGAAAAGATAATCTCTTTAACAAGTGGTGCTGGGAAAACTGGTCAACCACTTGTAAAAGAATGAAACGAGAACACTTTCTAACACCATACACAAAAATAAACTCAAAATGGATTAAAGATCTAAATGTAAGACCAGAAACTATAAAACTCCTAGAGGAAAACATAGGCAAAACACTCTCTGACATAAATCACAGCAGTATTCTCTATGACTCACCTCCCAGAATATTGGAAATAAAAGCAAAAATAAACAAATGGGACCTAATTAAACTTAAAAGCTTTTGCACAAAGAAGGAAGCTATAAGCAAGGTGAAAAGACAGCCTTCAGAATGGGAGAAAATAATAGCAAACGAAGCAACTGACAAAGAATTAATCTCAAAAATATACAAGCAACTCCTGCAGCTCAATTCCAGAAAAATAAACAATGCAATCAAAAAATGGGCCAAAGAACTAAACAGTATGGATTAAAGATCTAAAATTAGACCAGAAACTATAAAACTCTTAGAGGAAAACTAGGCAAAACACTCTCTGACATAAATCACAGCAGGATCCTCTGTGACCCACCTCTCAGAATATTGGAAATAAAAGCAAAAATAAACAAATGGGACCCAATTAAAATTAAAAGCTTCTGCACAACAAAGGAAACTATAAGCAAGGTGAAAAGACAGCCTTCTGAATGGGAGAAAATAATAGCAAATTAAGCAACTGACATGAATTAATCTCAAAATTATATAAGCAACTCCTGCAGCTCAATTCCAGAAAAATAAATGACCCAGTCAAAAAATGGGCCCAAGATCTAAACAGAGATTTCTCCAAAGAAGACATACAGATGGCTTTTTAAAAAAATGATTACCGTGGTCACTGTTGTGAAACATTGTAGGAGTGACAGCAAGGGCTGAATCTAGGTTAGGGGGCTATTGTAAGAGTATAGGCTAGATATGGTGGCTCTCAACAGAGAGGAAGTTCTTGAAGTGAATTATAGCCCAGTCTGCCGTTTTGTCCCATTCCAGCTCAGCTGAGAGGAAGCTGGAGTGGATGACAGTGCTTAGGGCAAGCAGGTAGAATAATGAGAGTATTACCATGGACGGAACTCTAGGAAACAGCAAAATGCAAGGGAATCTGCCATCCTAGGTACACAGTGTTTCAGTCAAGTTAGACTTCCTGATCTTTGGACATTCTTCTATACTTTTTGCTCTTTGGCCCTTTGCCTGAGCATTTGTTTATCTGTCCTACATGTCAAAATTTATTCATGATTTAAGATTCATCTCAGATACTACTGCCTTCATAAATAAGGCTGTCAAATCTAGCAAGTAAAAACAGGAGGTCCAATCAAATTTGAAATTCAGATAAACAATGAATAATTTAAAAGTAGAACGATGGGACATAGTTTACTACTTTTCATTGTTTACTAAAATTAAGATTCATCTGCAAGCCCAGATTCTATCTGGCAACACTATTAATAAGCTATAATTAATTTACAGCTTAGTGCTTTAATGCTCAAGTTTCAATGAGCACTAAAGTTTCAATGAGGATAGGTTTTGTTGTGCCACTCCAAAGTCTTAGAGACTTTAAACAGCAAAGTTTTATTTCCTGTTTATGCTGCATGTACTTTACAGCATAGCAGAGAAGCCCTCTTAATTTAGTTTTTCAGAGACTACCGTTTCAAAGTTGCTTTAAGTGATGCCAAAGGGAGAGCTTTGCAGAATTTCACAATAGCAATTATTGCTCTGTTCTGAATGTAACAAACATACTGCCATTTGCAACTCACTGGCCAGAAAAGTCTTTTGGGGCCATCAGCGAAAGAGGAGTAAGAGCTCAGTTCTATCATATGCTGGGAAAGAGAGGGCCGGAGCTGGACTGGAGCTAGGGAAAGCAGGAATGATGTAATTTCTAGGTGCAGT
Organism: Madoqua kirkii; assembly: GCA_006408675.1. Taxonomy (NCBI): domain Eukaryota; kingdom Metazoa; phylum Chordata; class Mammalia; order Artiodactyla; family Bovidae; genus Madoqua; species Madoqua kirkii. The sequence continues at coordinate 4,614 of SJYC01011459.1, read as the reverse complement.
TCCCCCTGGGTGTAATCTTCCCTTTCTAGAGCCCCTTGGGATTTATTTGTAATTTCCTAATGATATTTATCTTATTTTAATTTGCAGTATAACCATTTTCTACTTAATCTTTTTGGGATAAATTATTTGAGAGGCAGAACCTAGAATTATATTGACAGAGAGTATAACTTCAATCCATGTGTGTTGAATTCATCTTACATTTGTGCCTCACTCATCTCTCTCTGAGGCTTCACAGGTGGTTCAGTGGTGAAGAATCTTGCCAATGCAGGAGACGTGGGTTAGATCCTCGAGCTGGGAAGATCCCCTGGAGAAGGAAATGGCAACCCACTCCAGTATTCTTGCCTGGAGAAACCCATGGACAGAGGAGCCTGGCAGGCTGCAGTCCACAGGGCTGCAAAAGAGTTGGATATGTAGTAACTAAGCAACAACAACAACACCTTTCTCTAGTCCTAGCGCTGTGTGAAGCTGTGATTTCATCTGAGCTTTTGCTCTTGAGATGTACACAGTTGTGGTCTTCATAGGTCCTTCAGATACGGGCTTCTATCTGCTTCTCATTTACCAGGCTGTTTACCCAGAGCTTCTACATGGCAGGCAAGATTCCTCTGCTTCTGGACATTAAAAATTCTTTTTTTTTGGTACCTCTTTACTACTGCTGTTTCTAGCTTAGAGGAATTAATTCTTTCTCTAGTCCTAGGCTGTGTGAAGCTGTGATTTCATCTGAGCTTTTGCTCTTGAGATGTACACAGTTGTGGTCTTCATAGGTCCTTCAGATACGGGCTTCTATCTGCTTCTCATTTACCAGGCTGTTTACCCAGAGCTTCTACATGGCAGGCAAGATTCCTCTGCTTCTGGACATTAAAAATTCTTTTTTTTTGGTACCTCTTTACTACTGCTGTTTCTAGCTTAGAGGAATTAATCTGATAATAATTTCCTTTAACCTTTTTCTTTTCTACTATCCTTTCAATCAAGTCAGATAAACAGATGTTCACACATAAACACATGTGTACAAAACCGCAATTAATTCAATACAACATATAGAAAAATATGTTGACTACTCACATGAGACTTCTTTTTGAATTCCTTTGGGATAAATAACAAATCTTGGTGGATTTCTGCCAGAAATCTAGACTACATTTTCCATAAACTGAAAAGATATATTTCACTAAATACACTTAAACTCTTAAGTGAAGACTGTATTTAAATGATCATCTTTATATATGAAAGGAGTGGATCAGAGGCACATATTCATTATGTTGAGGGAAATTAATTTGTATCTCAATAAGAGATTTTCAGACAGATTGCCAGTGCTGCAAAGTGTCCATCTCTCTTGTGGTGAGAATGAAGCAAAATAAAATGGGTTTTTGCTACTCTCTGTTTTATATTCACTAGGGGATCCATGTGCCATAAAGACAGAGCATCAGAAGTAACTAAGATGGTCCTCCAATCATTCTATTTAAGAACATTTGAAAAGTTAGCATCTGTTGTATGACAATTTAGTCATGTGTCTAATAATATTTAAGAATTCTGATCAAGTTTAATCAATGATCTGGGATGTTCAAGTTTCCTATGATTTTGATCACCTGTTTAAGGAACCAGGTGGGAAAAATGTTAGAGCTCTGAGGAAGAATAATATTTAACTTAAATTCAATCAAAATATATATTAAAGAGACTGTCTATAAAGTCTATGGAATCCTCCAGGCCAGAATACCCTCCTCCAGGGGATCTTCCCAACCCAGGGGTCAAATCCAGGTCTCCCACATTGCAGGTGGATTCTTTACCATCTGAGCCACCAGGGAAGCCCAAGAATACTGGAGTGGGTCACCTATCTCTTCCCCAGGGGCTCTTCCCAACCTAGGAATCGAACTGGGGTTTCCTGCATTGCAGGCGGATTCTTTACCAGCTGAGCTACCAAGGAAGCCCCATTAAAGAAACTACTGTTGCTAAAATGACATTTTTTCTTGTTGTTGAGAAAGATTACGTGCATTCTGAAGATTAAAACAATGAAACTCAGAAGAGGAGGATATGAAAGTACCCTGAAAGTGGTTGTATTGGTTAAAATTCTTCCCCAACTTTTTTTCCTAACCTTATTGCCCTGTGAAGATAAAGTATAAATCAAGTTTGGTTCATTAAGAAGGTTTTATATATATATATATGTATATATAAAAATATAAAATCACATTTGATTTCACAAATTTTAAGTTTTATTTTGTACCCTAAATGACATTTATTTTGTACCCTAATGTCATTTATTGAATATCTTTTTATATACATATTGTGAATAATTTGTGCTATTTCATTTGTTATAATTAATTCTACCAGTTTTTTCAGAGTGGTTGCAGTTTTATATCTATTTTGTGATAATCAATAATTCATCCATTTATTCAAAAATATGTTTATTCAGTGCTCACTGTGTGCCAGGCTCCATGCTAGGTGCTAGTACAGTGATTTTCTTGGGAGAGACTGTCAACGCCTCAAAGGCAGTCCCAGTTAGCTTTATGCTTAAAAGAGATTATTTTAATTACTATGATTTAGTTTTGATTACATTGGTTTCTGGCCTTCAAAAGTGGAGGCTACACATAGTAAGTTAATTCCCTGGTAGAGATAACTTTGACCACAAAAATATATGCTCTTTTCTTTTGGCATATATTTCAACAGAAGACTGATGGTTTAAAACATCATTTACCTGACTTTTGCAAAGGAAACCTTTTCTGTTAGTCTTAGTATCTGCATTGTATTTGTGAGCAAATCTTTACAAATAGTCATAGCAATGGCTTAAACCAAGTAAGAGAATCTTTAAATGATTGCGTGAACTGCTTTGCTTCCAAAAATATTGAAACAGGTTTTTAATATTTGTTTTGGCTGTTAAAGAGATTTGAAAAGATTCTAGCCAGTTACAGACTTATACATTATTTACAACCCATACTTATTACAAAATTATTTGGGAATAAGTTTCATGAAGGGATAAACATTTTTAAAAAATTCAATCAATTCTCCTTCTGCTGATATGTCTTTAAACAGAAAATGCTATTGTCAAAATAAAAAAATCAAATAATTGTGTTTATCATTTGTGAATTTCAAAATTGTTGTGTTTTGTTTTTTACTTCATTATATTTTCCTAGTAAGTTTAAATTAAATGTATTGTTTGTATGGAAACCATGCAATTTATAATTATAGAGCATAGGACTTAGACCAAATCTCTGGTTCTGCATCCTGGTACCACCACTTTCTAGCTTCTTGATGATGCTGGGAAATCAGCTTCCTTAACTTAGGTTTCTAGTTTGCAAAACAGGGCTGGTGCTGTTATTTGCTGTGTAAGGACTAAACACAGTACCTGGCAAAGAGAGACGTGCATAATAAACAGTCCATTATTATTTCTTTTTTTTAAAAGTGAATTTGTTACACTATTGCTCCTGGCTTTTTTCTTTTTCTTAATGTTCTGATTTTTAAAGCCACAAGGCATGTGGGATCTTAGCTGCCTGACCAGGGATTGAACCTCTGCTCTCTGAAAGGTGAAGTCTTAATCACTAGACCACCAGGGAAGTCCCTCATTATTATTTCTTATCAAATGTATTTACCATGTATACCTACTAGACATGAACATAGTAAATATTCAAAATAAGAGATATGAAAGTCACTAAAGGATTGTTTTCCTCCACTGCTTGACTGATTAGCCCAACATCCACCTGCCTTTCAGTTTTCTCAAGTCATTCATTAAACAAAATAAAAAACCCAACATTCATTTTGTCAATTACAGGAGGGGAAATGATGAACAGCAAGAAGAGATTAGTGTTTTGGAGATAAGTACTCCAAATCATTTGGACGTGTGGAGCTTATTTTGATCTTTGGCAGTCTCATATTATACATTTTTAACAAAGAGTTATCATTCAAATATGGAAGATAAAATGTGGAGATTAAAGCAAAATTGGAAATGATGACTGAGAATTTAAGATAACTTTTTTATGCATTATAGATTAAAGGCCATCAGTGTGTCAGAAAATCTTGAGATATTGTCATATACATAGCCGTGATTAAGCCTTTTATAAAATAGGAATTATCTGAAAAGAAAGAGGAGTTTGAAAGTGAAAATGATGAAAAATTATTCAGGAGAGTGCATGATTTAGTAACTAACTCATTCGCAGCAGTACTTTTGAGAAAATGGAAATGCCCAAACACAGACCTGTAATCACAATGCATTAATTACAACTCACATTGATGGGAGAAAGACCTGTCTACTAAGACAACTCTAGTTATCAGCTTGTGTTTGTTTTTAATTTCATGTGTCTTTACATATGTTAACCTCAAGGTTATTATCTTTGTGTAGTTTCTTCACTGTGTCATTCCAGTATTTATCTATGATATTCTTTTCATATATTTATGAATGATGCCTAGCTTATAATTATCATTATTTCTAAAGAAGAAAATGTGACTCATCAGAAACTTTTATATTTTTGAGAAAATTTTACTCTTTGTAGTATTTACTACATAAACCTTACTTTAATATTTATATTTTACTTTTACTTTTATATTTTTGAGAAAATTTTACTCTTTGTAGTATTTACTACATAAACTTTACTTTATGAATGAAACATTTAACTAAGTACTACATGATAGTTA
>SJYC01011458.1:0-41456 GCA_006408675.1 Madoqua kirkii | reverse complement strand
TACAGCAGCTCCCCTGTGTTGTACAGCAGCTCCCCTGTGTTGTACAGCAGCTCCCCTGTGTTGTACAGCAGCTCCCCTGTGTTGTACAGCAGCTCCCCTGTGTTGTACAGCAGCTCCCCTGTGTTGTACAGCAGCTCCCCTGTGTTGTACAGCAGCTCCCCTGTGTTGTACAGCAGCTCCCCTGTTGTACAGCAGCTTCCCGCTGCTGTCTGTCTCACACATTGTAGTGCATATGTTTCAATGCTACTCTCTCAGTCCGTCCCACTCTCTCCTTCCCCCACTGTCTCCAAAGTCTGTTCTCTGTGTCTGTACCACACAGTTTTATTTTGCAAAAATTAAATCATATAACACAATTTTGTTCTCTTTTTTACGTAACAGTATATGTACAGTATAACAAAACTGTGTTATGCACTGGAGAAGGAAATGGCAACCCACTCCGGTGTTCTTGCCTGGAGAATCCCAGGGAGGGGGGAGCCTGGTGGGCTGCCGTCTCTGGGGTCGCACAGAGTCGGACACGACTGAAGTAACTTAGCAGCAGCAGCAGCATACATATACTGTTATTTCTGCTTAAAGATAGATCTACATGTTAATTTTAATGGTTACATAATATTCATAGAAAGCTACATTGTATATTTAACAAATTCCCATTTTTGAACATTTGTAATATTTTTGAAAGATAGTAATAGATATGTAATGGTTAAGAGCACGGTCCTAAACCTTGATTTCCCTTTTTCATATGTCAGCTCTGCCACTCATGGATGAATAATTTTATGAAAGTTTTTAAATCATTCTGTTGCTGGAGTTCCTCACAGGTAAAATGGTAATTATAGTAGTAATTAACTTATGGTTATGAGGATTTAATGGATTAGTGATAAAAAACTAAAACATTTATAAAATTAAGATTAACCTTGGGCTAGAAAAGCAGAATGAAATCTTGTACACTGTCTCATTGCTGATGAAACAAATTCCTGCTGGAGGGAGAGGCCTGAAATATTCTACAAGTCTCTGCATTAGGCATTTAAATCAGAGATGTAGTGAATCTTACAGAAAATGCAAAATATCTCTAATCCATCTCAGATCCTTATTGGGTTAAGTATTTAGCCCCTCAAACTACCTGTCTTAACAGTGGAAAGGATGAATCTGCTTTAGGGAAGAGAGTTTCAATTTTAGCTTCTAGGAATTATTTTTTTTAATGCACAGTGTTTCTCAGATAAATGAAAACTTATAAGTAAAAAGGAAAGAATATTAAAGGAAAATTTTAGAAGCAGATACACAGATAATTTACATGGTAGGGTTGGCAAACAAAATCTTTAACTACAATGGATATATTTTAAAAATAAAGGAAATTTGAATTTTAAAAGGATGAAATTTGAAAACTAGAGAATTTAATATAGACTTTTGAACTATCAGATTCCAGTGAATATTCTGTTAATACTAATTCTAAACTTAAGAGTGTATTACGTTGGATTAACAACATACTAGAGATAGCTGAACATAGGTTTAATGAAATCAAAAGGCAGATCAATAAAACACATCTGGAACACAGAGGAAAAAGAGAATAGTAAGAACAGAAAAACTTTAAGAGATATTTGGGGCATAAAAATGGTGTAAACATCTGGAAATTAGAATACTAGAAAGAGGGGAATGAATGAAAGAAATAGTATTTAAATACTTTAAATCACTTTAAAGTGGTAACGGCTGAGGCTTTTCCAAAACTGGTAAAATTCAGGTTCAAGAAGTTTAAGGAGCCCTAAGTGAGAAAAATTAAACCCTAACCCTAATCCCAGGGATGGGGGAGCCTGGTGGACAGGGTCGCACAGAGTCGGACACGACTGAAGCGATTTCAGATCAATAAAACACATCTGGAACACAGAGGAAAAAGAGGATAGTAAGAACAGAAAAACTTTAAGAGATATTTGGGGCATAAAAATGGTGTAAACATCTGGAAATTAGAATACTAGAAAGAGGGGAATGAATGAAAGAAATAGTATTTAAATACTTTAAATCACTTTAAAGTGGTAACGGCTGAGGCTTTTCCAAAACTGGTAAAATTCAGGTTCAAGAAGTTTAAGGAGCCCTAAGTGAGAAAAATTAAACCCTAACCCTAATCCCAGGGATGGGGGAGCCTGGTGGACAGGGTCGCACAGAGTCGGACACGACTGAAGCGATTTAGCAGCAGCAGCGGCAGACACACAATGCCCACTCCAGTATTCTTGCCTAGAGAATCCCATGAACAGAGGAGCCTGGCAGGCTACAGTCCATGGGGTCACAAAGAGTCGGACACAGCTGAATGACTTCACAGGCACATAATATCCAAGTTTCTGATAATTACAGGCAAGAAGAAACTCGATTTAAGAAATAAAGACCCAACTGTATGCCAGGCACTGTTCTATGCACTTGTATAGCATCTAAAAAAACATAACCTAACTCTAGATCACAGAGATTTATGCATATGTTTGAGAGTTTTATAGTTTTATGCTTAGGTCTATTATCCATTTGGAGTTAAGCTTTGTATAGAGTCCAAGAACTAACTTCATTTTTCGCATGTCAATATTCTGGCACCACATGTTGAAAAGACAGTTGTTTCTGCCTTTGCATGGTCTTAGCACCCTTGTCAAATATTAATTCACCATAAATTTAAGGGTTTATTTTGAAATATCAATCTTACTCCATTGATTAATATGTCTGCCTTTATGGTAATACTATACTATCTTGGTTACCATAGTTTTTTAGTAAGTTTTATAACTGAGAAGCATGAGTCCTCCAACTTCTGTTCTTTCTCAAGATTATTTTGGCTATTCTAGTTCTTTGAATTTCCAAATTAATTTTAGCATATCAGCTTATCAATGTCTGCTTTTAAGTCTGTAGATCAACTGGGAAGTATTACCATTTTAGCAGCATTAACTCTCTTATCTGTTAACATGACTTATCTTTCCATTTCTTAGACATTTTTTCTTTTAAAATATTTGTAATTATCGGTGTACAAATCTTATACTTCTATTAAATTTATTCTCAAGTATTTTTGACACTATTTTAAATGGAATTGCCTCCTGAATTTTATTTTCAGTTTGTTCATTGGTAGTGTGTAGAGATGCAATTGATTTTTATATATTTATCTTGTATCTTGCAAGCTTGGTAAAGTTGTTTATAAGTTATAACATTTTTCAGTGGATTCCTTATCATCATGATCTTGTGATCTACAGATACTTCTTTTTTTCAATACCAATGCCCTTTATTTCTTTTTCTTGCATAATTTTCCTGGTTAGAGCTTCCAGTGCAATATTGAATAGAAATGGCAAGAGGGAACATTCTTGTCTTGTTCCTGAGATTAGAGTGTTCCTGATCTTAAGCTTCTGCCATTAAATGTGTTTTTGTACATTCCCTTTATCAAGATGAGCAAGTTCCTATTTCCAGTTTTTTTTTTTTTTTGAGTACTTTTTATCCAGAAAGATTGTTGGATTTTGTCAAATGCCTTTTTCTACATTAGTCAAGATGATCATGTGGCTTTTGTCCCATATTCTATTAATAAACTGTTGATTAATTGATTAATCAATGTTGATCACATTGATTAATTTTCAGATTTAATCTAATCTTGCATTGTGGAGATAAATCCACTTGGTCATGATATGTAATCCTTTTTATATTTTACTCAACTCCGTGAGTATTTTGTTGAGAATTTTCTTTTCTGGTCTATGTTTATAGAGAATATTGTTCTGTATGTGTGTGTGTTTGTGAGAGAAAGAGAGAGAGAGAGAGAGAGAGAGAGAGAGAAAGAGAGAAATCTTTTTCGGGCTGTGTATTAGGACAATAATGATCTCACAGAAAGGATTGGAAAATGTTCCTTTCTCTTCTGTTTTTGAACAGCTTGTGAGGGATTGGCATTAATTCTTTAAATATTTCATGGAGTTCACTAATGAAACTGTGTAGTTGGGTGTTTTGTTTGTTTGGTGGGGAGTAACTTCTAAAATTAATACTTAAATCTCATTACTTGTTTTAGTTCTATTGAGATTTTCTATATCGTCCACTGATAAAATATGAGAAAATAATCTTTAAAGGGTAGATTTTATAAACGCTTTAATGAGATTCAAAGATAACAGTGCAGACTTCCTTCCATCAGTTCCCCTTAGAATGTTCACAAACGGGCCCCATGGATCTGGGAGACATTGCCAGAAAAATATCTTAATCACTATCTTGACTTGTACAAATTAAAATCACTAAGAAATGAAATAGGAATTTTAGTATGTGTAGCAGTCATGGCTTGGCCTAAGAATAATGGTTTTAACTGCAGTAGGCTGGTGGATATTTGGGTGGTGAAGTTAGGAAAGCATATAAATGAAATATTGACAGAAATTTTTAAATGGGCTTTTAAAATATTAATGAATATCAAACAAAAGTTTTGAATAACCCATGCAGATGAAGATAGTTTTATTTCAGTCATTTCTGGTCTGTGAATATAAATAGAAAACTTCAGGCACCATACCACTGGCTGTCCTCATACATAAAAAATACCTTTGGGAGGGGAAACAAAACAACATTTGTTACGGGTGTGTGTTTAAGGGACTCCATTTGACTTACCCAGAGGACATTTGTGGTCTCCTTGCAGATGCCTGGTGAGTCCATTACCCAAATTCTACCTGGCAACAGTTTAGTCCAGAGGAATGTATTCTAGTTAAGGATCAATAGTTATGCCCAAATGCATTAAGTGACAGTGGCTACTGGCAAAGGATCAGAAATCTGAGTGGTTTCTAGGAACTAGAATTTTCAAGTGAGGGACAGTGTGAAATGTGTTAGAATATGTGTGGGGCTAAGAATATAATTTGACCTGTTATCAGTTCAGTTCAGTCGCTCAGTCGTGTCTCTTTGCAACCCCCTGAATCGCAGCACGCCAGGCCTCCCTGTCCATCACCATCTCTCGGAGTTCACTCAGACTCACGTCCACTGAGTCTGTGATGCCATCCAGCCATCTCATCCTCGGTCGTCCCCTTCTCCTCCTGCCCTCAATCCCTCCCAGCATCAGAGTCTTTTCCAATGAGTCAACTCTTCGCATGAGGTGGCCAAAGTACTGGAGTTTCAGCTTTAGCATCATTCCTTCCAAAGAAATCCCAGGGCTGATCTCCTACAGAATGGACTGGTTGGATCTCCTTGCAGTCCAAGGGACTCTCAAGAGTCTTCTCCAACACCACAGTTCAAACGCATCAATTCTTCGGTTCTCAGCCTTCTTCACAGTCCAACTCTCACATCTATACAAGACTACAGGAAAAACCATAGCCTTGACTAGATGGACCTTAGTTGGCAAAGTAATGTCTCTGCTTTTGAATATGCTGTCTAGGTTGGTCATAACTTTTCTTCCAAGGAGTAAGCGTCTTCTAGTTTTGTGGCTGCAGTCACCATACCGCGGGGTATTCATGTGATAACATAACCAGAGCAGTCCCTGCACTGGGTGCTGATTTATCATTCAAAATGAAGTGAAGGAAATTTGGTTTAGGTGGTAGTGTGTTGTGCTGGGCTGAGTGAACATAAGCAGGGCCAACACATGCATTAAGTCCAAACTATTTCTCCCATGAAAATATATTTTAAAAAAACAATAGAAAATAAGCATGAGGCTAATGGTGTTCAGATGCTGGGCTTATATTCTCCTCATGACTGAAGAAAACAAAAGTTATGAAACAGGAGCTTAAGTCATATGTAAAAGGTAATTCTTATATAGTTCTGAGAATTCCTGAGTTCAGGTATCATTTTTGTTGCTTTCTTTCATATATTTCTTGCAAATTCCAACCAAGGGAAGTATAATTTTCCCCAACATAGTTTAAGAATTTCTGGGATTTGCTTCGCAGTAGTAGCAACAATCTTTGCAGGAAATCTCATGGCAGTTTTAAAATGAGGTTACAGTTTGGAGAGGTCTGGCAAAAGATAAGTGTTGTAACATCAACACTTAGCATGTCAAATTTTTAGGTTTCAGGAAAATAGCTCATCTTTCCTTTTACACAATGTAACCTGTATTTTTCGAGTCATTGACATTACAATTCTCCAAATATAGTAGTGTGATTTTCTAAATTATATTCATGATTATGTCACTAGCTTTTTAAAAAAAACAAATAGAGTGAAATGGTTGGAATGAGTAAGCAGCAACAGATATTTCTTATATAGGCTATGCATCTATTTCATATTTTTGAAGTTTAACAGTCTATAGAAGTAGGTGTGTGCTCCGTGTCATAATTAATGCTCAGAATTTTTCATCTGTAAGTGGCTGATACTAAAACAAATTATTAATGTGTAGAAACTAAATGCATTTGTTCCAAATGGGAAATGTTCTTTTTCGCCATCTGGTTGACTTTCAGCTTAGGAATCTCACTTGAGAAAATAGGTTTCTCTCAGCAACCCTCTGTTCACTCCCCGCAGTGATTTCTCAGTAAAATCTCTTTTACCTGGAGATGACCTGTCAATCCTTTTCCCTTAGGGTTCTTGGCCAAGAAGTTACAGACAAAAAGTAAATAAAATATCCACTTTATTAATTAATAGAAAAGCGCAGGATGACAGCACATCTCACTTTTCTTCCTTTACCGCCTCCTGATCCCCCACTCCCTCCTTGCTGGCTTTCTCTGGGAAGCTGCAGTACCAGCCTGAGGTTTTCAGGCAAATGGAGTATGCCATCTTCCCAGGCTTGCCTGCACAGAGATCTGTAGGTCTATAAGTCTCCAGGATTTACACCAGTTAAATAGGGCTGCTCTGTGAAGACAAATTGCAAGAGAGATCTTCTGCCTTTAATTACAGGAAGTAAAGAGGAAGTAGGTCATGTCCTTAGACTTTTACATCTATGGTTAAATACACCTTCTGTATGAATGTCCTGAGATGGGGACTCCTAAAGGAGCTGGAAGGGGGCTTCCCTGATGGGAAAGGTAAAGACTCTGCCTTACGGCTCAGTGGTAAAGACTGCCTGCAACGCTGGAGACCTGGGTTCAATCCTTGGGTTGGGAATATCCTCTGAAGGAGGGCATACTCTAGTACTCTTGCCTAGAGAATCCCATGGACAGAGGAGCTTGACAGGCTGCAGTCCACAGCATCGCACAGAGTTGGCTATGACTGAAGTGACTAAGCAGCAGCAGAGGAGCTGGAAACATCGCCTTCCGCTAATCTGCAGAGGGGGTGAAGTTACCTATTTTGAAAAATGGAGTGAACAGAAAGGGAGAAAGTGAGGTTTTCTGATGATGAGTAGGCAACACAGATGTTAGTACATCTGTTCTTACTCTTCAAAATCTAACCTACCAGGGCAAGCCTCTTTTTGTGGAGTTTTAGCAGGCATGGTTGTCCAATTGTAAATGTGCTTATGATTTGATGGGAAATCAGTGAAGGAAAAAGGACTTAGCGGTATTCAGCAGAGCAAAGTGTAGCCTCTGACAGTGTGACAGCGAGAGAAGAAAGAACAAAAGTATAGATGTAATCTAATAATTCGAAAGACATTGCCACCAGGTGCTAATTTGTGGGCTGGCAAAGAGTCCCATAAACTTGAGCCAACCCTGATGGCTTCAGGCTGTCTTGGGAAAGAATTATCAATAGGTTGAGATCAACAATGCTGATCATTTAGGAAAATTTGAAAAGCAGACCTTGGAGTCCACATAACCTAAATCTTTCATAAGTGAAGAAACTAAGGTCAAGTATTCTATCAAAGAAGCTACATTTAATAAATTTTATAAAGAAGTTCATACAACATTAATTTTTTTTAAAAGCAAGATGTTGTGTTTTGTAATGAAGTAAACTGGCTCACTGGAAAACTTGATTATGCAAAAAGACTCACTCCGTGGTGGTGTAGGGGGGATACCTTAATCTTGCAGGCTGCTATAACGAAAATACTATAGACTTGGTGACTCATAAATTACAGAGATGCATTTCTCACAGTTTTGGAGCCTAGGAAGTCCAAGATCAAGGTACTGGCAGAAAGAGATGTCTGCTGAGGGCCTGCTTCTTAGTTCATAAACTGTCATCTTCTCTGTGTCCTTACATGGGGAAGCGCACAAGGGAAATCACTGAGGTCTGTTTTATAAGGGCACTAATTCTATTCATGAGAGCTCCATCCTTATGGTCTAATCACATCCCAAAGGCCCCATCTCCAAGTACCATTACACGGGGGGTTAGGTTTCAACATACGAATTTTGCAGGAGCACAGGCATTCGGTCTATAATAGAGAATGAGAACATGACTGGAGTGTCTTTATAGAACCTCACATAGCTCTTTGCTCATCACGGATCCCATCATTATTGGCTGATGAATGTTGGATGGTACATGGGTTGGGATTTTATAAGCACAGAATCCACGACTTTGAAGGAATTTAGTTACTGTAAGATTTCAGCTCTATTAATGGTATCACTTCCCTTCTTCAGCATGTTTTCATATCTCTCCCCAAGTATTGCTTCTCAATTGCCACTGCCTTTTCCACCCTGAGTCTTTGGGCTTCCCTTGTGGCTCAGCTGGTAAAGAATTCCATGGTGTAGTCCATGGGTCACAAAGCGCTGGACATGACTGAGTGACTTTCACTTTTCTCCCCTACACTTTAAGTCATAGTAATCTACCATGGGTAGGGGAATAAGGCTGTTTCTCTTAGTAAACAAATTTAGAGTTAAGATGTATTTCCCAGTTAGGAAGCATTACATGACTCCAGAGGGTTGCAATTCACATTCAAGTCTCTAGAACTGGGTAGCGGCCAACCTGCATGAGGGTATGTGACAGCTCTAGATTGTAAAGTTTGCCAGAACTATAAATTTTACCAAGGTGTTTAGAGTAATCACTTTTCTTTCTTCACATTGCTGTAGGAGAAATGGCAATAAAGTTCTCTGCCGAGCAGAAATCAGGATGCCTTAACTTCATGTTCAAATTTTGCAAGACTTTATTCTGTAAAAGACCTTGATATTAGATAAAAATGAAGTTTTCATTTAGAAGATATCACTGTGCTCCACTTGACAGATGATTTTTGTTTCTTTGAACTGTTTGTTTTTGAACTTCCACTTGAAAGTAGCTTCCCATATGGCTTTGGGTAAAAGTAGTTAATATCAATTTAAATTAAGTGATACTTGAGTAGATGTCATTTACATTTTAAAGGTATGTTTGTAGAGTGAATCCATAGATGTTCAAAACAATAGCTTAGATGACTACTTTGATTTAACTTTGAAAATATAAAGTTCTGAATGTTTATTCATGCTTGTTTTGAAAGCAAAGGCAGTCTTGAGTTTATATTTAAAGATATTGAGTGCCTACAATCTTAATGGTACAGGCTGGTTGATATCCAAAGAGTAGTATTTGGGCTTTGTGGAGTGATAAAGAATCCGCCTATCAAGGCAGGAGACATGGATTCCATCCCTGGGTTGGGAAGATCCCCTGGAGTAGAAAATGACAACCCACTCCAATATTCTTGCCTGGAGAATTTCCATGGACAGAGGAGCCTGGCTGGCTACAGCCCATAGGGCTTCAGGGAGTCTTTTGATTTAACTTTGAAAATATAAAGTTCTGAATGTTTATTCATGCTTGTTTTGAAAGCAAAGGCAGTCTTGAGTTTATATTTAAAGATATTGAGTGCCTACAATCTTAATGGTACAGGCTGGTTGATATCCAAAGAGTAGTATTTGGGCTTTGTGGAGTGATAAAGAATCTGCCTATCAAGGCAGGAGACATGGATTCCATCCCTGGGTTGGGAAGATCCCCTGGAGTAGAAAATGACAACCCACTCCAATATTCTTGCCTGGAGAATTTCCATGGACAGAGGAGCCTGGCTGGCTACAGCCCATAGGGCTTCAGGGAGTCAGACACAACTGAACATACACCAATTAAGTGAAAAAGTTGACTTAAAACTCAACAGTCAAAAAACTAAGATTGTGGCATGTGGTCCCATCACTTCATGGCAAATAGATGGGGGAACAATGGAAACAGTGAGAGACTTTATTTTTTCAGGCTTCAAAATCACTGCAGATAGTGATTGCAGCCATGAAATTTAAAGACACTTGCTCCTTGAAACAAAGTCATGATCAACCTAGGGAACATATTAAAAAGCAGAGACATTACTTTGCCAACAAAGGTCCATCTAGTCAAAGCTATGGTTTTTCCAGTAGTCGTGTTTGGATGTGAGAGTTGGACTATAAAGAAAGCTGAGTGCAGAAGAATTGATGTTTTTAAACTGTGGTTTTGGACAAGACTCTTGAGAGTCCCTTGGACAACAAAGATCCAACCAGTCCGTACTAAAGGAAATCAGTCCTGAATTTTTGATGCTGAAGCTGAAATTCAAATACTTTGGCCACCTGATGCAAATAACTGACTTATTGGAAAAGACCCTGATGCTGAGAAAGATCAAAGGCAGGAGGAGAAGGGGACAACAGAGGATGAGATGGTTGGATGGCACAACCAACTTGATGGACATGAGTTTGAGCAAGCTCTAGGAGTTGGTGATGGACAGGGAAGCCTGGTGTGCTGAAGTCCATGGGGTTGCAAAGAGTCAGACACAAATGAATGACTTAATTGAACTGAACCTTACACAACCTATCATTTGCTTTTCATGGGAGATGGAAAATTTTCAAATCAATAATGAACTTGAAAGTTTTGTTACATGTCTTAAAACTGTTTCTCTGTTCATCTTGTGGTTATTTTCTCCTACCATACATATCTTTTGTTAAACTATGATAATGCATTTAACTGAGATGTTAAATGCATGTCTTTTTTAAGATCTTAATGAAGCCTTGAGTATGTTTATCTGGGTAATTTAGTTGCTAAGTCATGTCTGACTCTTTGCTACCCCATGGACTGTAGCCCACCAGACTCCTCTCTCTATGGGATTTTCAGGCAAGAATATTGGAGTGAGTTGCATTTATCTTATGGTTTAGCAAATGAGGATCTGAAGAGAGAAGATATCAATGTGTATTTGACAAAGATATTATCCTGAAAAGCATGTCGCTTCTGAACAGATCACTTTAGTCTTTTTACAGACTGGATCAATCTTTCGAAGGTGGTTATAATTCTGGATTTAATAGAGCACATTCCAAGCCATAGGACAGTAGGCAAAGGGCTTGAGTTATAATTACATAACTGCTAGACCAGTGTTCAAATCCAAGGGTTCTCATAACAGAATACTACAGACTGGGTGACAAAACAGCAGAACTGTATTTTCTCACCATTCTTCAAGATGGAAGTCCAAGGTCAAGGTCTCAGCAGGCCTGGTTTCTCCTGAGGCCTCTCTTGGCTTGCAGACAAGCCACTTTCTTTCTGTGTCCTTACACACCTCCTGTGTGCTGGCACACCCATTGTATCTTTCTGTGTGTCCAGCTTTCCTCTTCTTTTAAGGGCAGCGGTCATGCTGGATTAGAGTCTGCTCAGTTCCATTGTAAGGTAGTTACCTCTTTAAAGCCCCTGTCTCCAAGTAGTCACACTCTGAGATACTGAAGGTTAGGGATTCAGCATATAAATTTTGAGAGAGTCATAATAGTAACTAGGTGTTTTCATGATCTGTTCAGTCATTTGTATATTTTCATTTAGCACTCACTTGTAAGGTACCTGGGTTTCCCAGGTGGCTCAGTGGTAAAGATCTGCCTGCCAGTACAGAAGACACAGGAGATATGGGTTCTGTCCTCTTTCGAAGGTGGTTATAATTCTGGATTTAATAGAGCACATTCCAAGCCATAGGACAGTAGGCAAAGGGCTTGAGTTATAATTACATAACTGCTAGACCAGTGTTCAAATCCAAGGGTTCTCATAACAGAATACTACAGACTGGGTGACAAAACAGCAGAACTGTATTTTCTCACCATTCTTCAAGATGGAAGTCCAAGGTCAAGGTCTCAGCAGGCCTGGTTTCTCCTGAGGCCTCTCTTGGCTTGCAGACAAGCCACTTTCTTTCTGTGTCCTCACACACCTCCTGTGTGCTGGCACACCCATTGTATCTTTCTGTGTGTCCAGCTTTCCTCTTCTTTTAAGGGCAGCGGTCATGCTGGATTAGAGTCTGCTCAGTTCCATTGTAAGGTAGTTACCTCTTTAAAGCCCCTGTCTCCAAGTAGTCACACTCTGAGATACTGAAGGTTAGGGATTCAGCATATAAATTTTGAGAGAGTCATAATAGTAACTAGGTGTTTTCATGATCTGTTCAGTCATTTGTATATTTTCATTTAGCACTCACTTGTAAGGTACCTGGGTTTCCCAGGTGGCTCAGTGGTAAAGATCTGCCTGCCAGTACAGAAGACACAGGAGATATGGGTTCTGTCCCTGAGTTGGGAAGATGCCCTGGAGCAGGAAATGGCAACCCATGCCAGCATTAATGCCAGGATAATTCCATGGACAGACGGAGGAGCCTGGCCGGCTGTGGTCCGTGGAGTCACAAAGGGTCAGATACGGCTGAGCAACTGAGCACACACATTGTAAAGTACCTACTCTGGGGCAGACACTTGTGTTAGGTTCAGGGCATCTGACTGTCACACTTGCCCCTGCCCTCAATTAACTCATAAGGTAGTTCCAGTGGATCGGAAACTTGACTGCATAACAGTGACAGAGTGAGCAGAAGGACTTTAAAATGTTCAGACTCCTGAATATATCAGGATCTCCCACAGTGGGCTGTGAATTATGTAGTTTTTAAAAAAAATTCTCTGGGAGATAATGGGAGTTTGGCCTCCACTGATCAAATGGAAAATAATAACTGAAAATCTAAAAGATGCTTTGTAGGGGACTGAGTCCTTCTGTGGTCGTTGTGCCCTGTGGTCCTAATGATAAAAATTAAGCTTCAGAGAATCTCAAGTGTTTTGCCTGAGATTACACATCTGGTTTGAGTAGAAAGTTAGGGTGAACCTTGCTCTGTGTTTCCCTAACATAAATAAATACTTGATTATTTCATGAGATAATCTTCAACTAGCAACTTGGGTTCATTAGAGTTTTATATGCAGCTGCCAATCATAGTAGTGTTTCCAAAGCCATCAGCAAACTATTTCTTAAATTTTAGTGGACTTAGGAAGTGTTATTGGGAGAAAACCAAATCAAGACCCATATATATGTGTGTATATAAATATATATATGTGCATATATATATATATATATGTTTGATAATTTAGTTTTCAGATATACTTTAAAGATGTTGCACAGATCTTTAGCTGCTCATTCTGTCCCTACTGAGGCCACATTTCCACTTCATACCTCTAAGCCTTTTAAATAGGAATTTTGTCATTCCTGTTTCACTTTTTGGGTCTGATTAGAACAAGACCAAATTAAATTTTGCTCAGTATTGACTCTATGACTTGATTATATTCAGAGTCTCAGGGGACTAAAATTAAATCTGTAGAAGAAGATAATCTTGCTGTTAATAAAAAGCCTCTTAGGTGGTCTTTGCCTTTGATATATTACTAGATCCATTTTCAGATAAAGCTTCTCAGAAGGCTTTTGGGCAAAAAAAAAATCAAAGTAACTTTGTTGGTTGAAGCCTTATTATGGTTTCCTCATTTCACAAGACCCTGTTGCCAGTACTTGAAAAGCCAGATTGATTTTTTAAAATAAATGTCACGGGGAATTTCATAACCAAGAGAAAAACCTTGGTTTGGATCTCAAAGCATCAAGCCCTCTGGTAGGGAAAACCAAGGTAATATCCAATGTAAAGGTGAGAGGATATAGTCTATTACTTTGTTTTTGCTGTAACTAAAAATGTGCAGCTACTTCCTTTTTTCTCCTTGGAGTATATCTGAAAATATAATCTTCAGTAAGATAGTGAATGGTTTCCAGATATACATATGGTTTTCTTCTTATTAAAGGTGGGCAGCAAAGTTGTGCTGGTAACTTTTTCCCCCACTTCAAATAAGGTTAAAAGATTCTATTAGTTGAAAAATTAGAACTACAGTTTTTTTGGCAACACTATTTTATTTCTGTTCCATTCACATCTTGAGTTTTGGTAGATGGTAGACTTATTCAGACAATAAATTGATACACTAAGAGATTGGTAGAATTTTATATATTCATTATTGAACCTGTGAGAAAACAAGTAAGTCTTCTACTGACTTTTATTGACTTCAAATGCAAATCTTTTAAGTAAAGTTCATAGGATCAGATAAATGAGAAAGTTTGGCCAAATACAAATATAACTTGAATCAGTGACCTTCCTGAGTTATGACTTAAATGGACTTGACATCAATAAAGCCTCCTGCCATTTAATCTAATCTTTCTAAGAGAGAGAAGTTTCCAGAGGAGTGGGTAAACCAAAGGTCTGTGAAGTTTGAAGTTTCCATTGAAAATGTCTTGAAGTGATAACTTAATTATACTGCTGGTTTGCAGTACAGAGTTCAAGCTCCCAAATCAGAGATCTTGTCAATTAAGAT
Organism: Madoqua kirkii; assembly: GCA_006408675.1. Lineage (NCBI taxonomy): Eukaryota > Metazoa > Chordata > Mammalia > Artiodactyla > Bovidae > Madoqua > Madoqua kirkii. The sequence goes on along the minus strand of SJYC01011458.1, from coordinate 27,138 downwards.
CACCAATGTCAGCAGTCAGTGGCAGGGAGTCTCATTCAAAGTTCAGCATCTCAAATTCCTTTTTCCTGTTTCTTTATCTTTTTCTTTCACTTTTGATGCTTGGTGCTAGTAAGTTACCTAATATTACTCATGCAAAAATGACAGGAAACTGATTAAAAGGACTAAACTGTAGTCTTGATGTTTGGAAGCCTGGACCCAAATAAGGATATGGATCAAATAGTTCTTTGAGGGTGAATATACTAGTTAAGCTTGGATTTTGCTATAAGAAACAGAGAACCAAAAAATAAATGGAAGGCTTTATTTTTCTGGTTTGCCAAGAAGTCTTCAGGTAGAATGCTTCCCAGGTGGCTTAGCGGTAAAGAATTCACCTGCCAATGCTGGAAACACAACAGACCTGGGTTCAGTGCCTGGGTCAGGATGATCCCCTGAAGGAGGAAAAGGCAACCAAGTCCAGTATTCTTGCCTGGAGAATCCCATGGACATATGAGCTTGGTGGCCTACAGTCCATGGGGTGGTGGGTGAGCGGGGAGAATTGCAAAGACTGGATACAACTGAGCCACTGAGTTTATCATTTTGTCTCACAATAAACCTCCAAGATAGATATTATTTACTGATGAAGATATGAGGTTGAAAGAAATTGTGTTTAGCTAGACATTAATCAGGATTTGAATTCAAGACCCAGTGACTCAGAGCAAGGTCAGAAAACTTTCTCTGTAAAGGGCTGGATGGTAAAGATTTTAGGTTGCAAGAGTTGTATTGCTCGCATGTGATAAACTAACATTTTTGTTCTCATATTTTTCAACCACTTAAAAATGTATAAGCTATTCTTCGCTTGTGGACTGTACAAAAATACAGGCAGGGATGCCAACTTTGGTCCATGGGTTGTAGCTTGCTGATCACTACTCTAAATCCGCTGTATTTGACTTTGCTGCTATACCTAGCTGTTGTAGATATATCCAACTGGCATTTCCTAGATATTTGCACTGTCTCTACCCTCAAAAAGTATGAGGAAGAAATATGCAACCACTGTTCTTGGTGATCTGAAATCAGACCATTAGAGCATTTTTTTCTAAACTTTGAAGTCAAACTCCACTTTCTTTACCTACAATAGTGCTATATGGTAGGTGTTTATTTTTTGTTTACGCTCCCTAATGACAACACTTTCTCCTTTTTCTTGCTTTTTACTGTAATGTGCTGTGCTGTGCTGTTGCTTCAGTCGTGTCTGACTCTTTGTGACCCTGTGGATTAGAGCCCGCCAGGCTCCTCTGTCCATGGGATTCTCCAGGCAAGAATACTGGAGTGGGTTGCCATGCCCTCCTCCAGGGGCTCTTCCTGACTCAAGAAATCGACCTGTGCCTCTTTAGTCTCCTGCATTGGCAGGCAGTTTCTTTATCAGTAGCACATCTGGGAAGCCCGTTTTTTTTTACTGTTAGTTCAGTCGCTCAATCGTATGCAACTCTTTGCGACCCCATGGACTGCAGCATGCCAGGCTTCCCTGTCCATCACCAACTCCTGGAGCTTACTCAAACTTCTGTCTCCATTGAGTTGGTGATGCCATCCAACCATCTCATCGTCTGTTGTCCCCTTCAGTTTTTCCCAGTCTTCAATCTTTCCAAGCATCAGGGTCTTTTCCAGTGAGTCAGTTCTTCACATCAGGTGGCCAAAGTACTGGAGCTTCAGCTTCATCATCAGTCCTTTCAGTGAATATTCAGGACTGATTTCCTTTAGGATGGACTGGTTGCATCTCCTTGCAGTCCAAGGGACTCTCAAGAGTCTTGTCCAACAGCACAGTTCGACAGCATCAGTTCTTCAGCCCTCAGCTTTCTTTGTACTCTTCTTTCTTTGAGATTTTATGTTGTCTTCTTCTGTAAATGTTACCTACTTTGAAGTCTTATTGCAAGAAGAAATGTTAAACTATGTAAAAAGCACTTAACCCAGTGACTTGAGGCTTCTTAACCTTGTCATTATATAATGGTGCTCTGCTTCTCTTCATAGGTTAATGTTTAACCTATTAATCCTTCTCCCATCCTCTTCCTTGCTAAGCACCCTCTCAAGTTAGGATCACCTGCAGTCTTAACAAGCCCTCTCATTTTCTGTCATCAGTCGGTAGATGTAGCATATGAACTCATATGTCAGGGTTAGACATAAAGCCTTGCTAACATAAACACAAATTATCTTTTGAAGGAAACCTGCATTAATTGGTTGAGGCTCCATCTTTGGACAGTCATGCTGGCACTGACTTTCTTCTCTTGACTGATTGTGAGTTTATTTTCTTTTGTCCTTCTTACCCCTGACGTTTGGATTTGAGACTAGCTTTGAGTGGAGGAGGGAAAAGATTGTTTCTGTGCTTAGTTGTTCTTTGTTTTCACTTTGTTCCACTGCCTCTAAATCCACTGTTGAAAGAGTGCATGAGAGAGCACGGCTTCATCATAGGCACCGCAAAATACAAATCCCTCAGTTTATAGCAGCAGCCCTAATCCCATCTGTGCTTGATAGTTGTTATGGTAACATTTGAGCCAGCGGCTTGTGCAGACATGAAGAAGGGAGATTTTCTGGGACGAGGGAGTTGGAAGACAGGACTGAATCTAATGTTAATTGCCCTGAACTTTGAACTCCAAACTGTTTGGTGAGGGTTCTGAAGCTCTCTTTAAACTTAGCACGCAGCATGGCATATCAGTGAAAAAGTGTGTTGGAACTTGAAATAGAGGCTGTAACTTGACAATAGAGGCTGTAAAGACTGAAAAATGGAAAGAACCATGTTTTAGTTTTTCAAAATGGTTAAAATGTGAAAGAAATCTCATATAGCAGTTGCCGTGTGGTAACTATTGTAGAAAACCAAAGACTTTTCTATTATCTATTTATATATTGTGTATTTAGCTTTGTAGCACCAGTACTGTATGATTTATGAAATGATATCAAATGAAAATAGCTCAGAATTATAAAAGCTCTAAGTGAGTTATCCTCTCTTACTTATTTGGGTGACCAGCTCACACATTTATGGCTCAGGACACACCATTGCCGGTCAGAGGTCTCTTTTAAAACACGATTGCCTCTATCTGTGCAGCAGTAGCTCCAGATGGGATTAAGAAATTTAGTCAGTTTGACTTATTGTCACTTGTCTTCCACATACCACAAATGCCAGAGACGAAGAGTCCTAATGCCTGACATTTGCTAAGGTGCAAAAGCTGTGTAATATGAGAGCCCCTGAACGTCCATGAGAGCATCAGGCTGGGGGTCTGGAAGTGGATAACTGTGAGGACAGGCATGACGACCCTTGGGCAGGAGACCTCAGTGAAGGCTTCGCGGGGCTCAGCTGCTTGGTCTGCAGCAGTCAGTTTGTCTAAAGAAGATGACCTATTTAAGATGCCAGTCTTTCAGATGCTCCGGTCTAAATCTTCCGCAGTTATTTCTCCTGATACAACAAGTGCAGTAGTTGTATGTTTTGCCAGATAATTAAATATCAGCCTGGACCCCAGGGAATTGTCTACTTCAGGGTGCCCTGTTCTGTCATTTCCCTGATGAAACTACTCAATGGCATGAGAGTGAGTGCCTTTATAAAGAATCCTGAATAGAGGTGCAGATGTAGAGAACAGACATGCAGACACAGTGGGGGAAGGGGAGGGTGGGGTGAATTGGGAGATTAGGGTTGACATATATACACTGCGCTGTGCTTAGTCACTCAGTCATGTCCAGCTCTCTGTGACCCCATGGACTGTAGCCTGCCGGGCCCTCTGTCCATGGGATTCTCCAGGAAGAATACCGGGGTGGATGGCCATGTCCTCCTCCAGGGCATCTTCCCGACCCCGAGATTGAACCCAGGTCTCCCTCATTGCAGGTGGATTTCTTACCATCTGAGCCACTAGGGAAGCCCAAGAATACTGCAGTGGGTAGCCTTTCCCTTCTCCAGGGGATCTTCCTGTCTCAGAAATCAAACCGGGGTCTCTGGCATTGCAGGTGGAGCTGGGGTGAGCTCAGCTAAATGCACCAGCTGAGCTAACAGGGAAGCTAACATATGAACCGTGCTGCTGCTGCTGCTAAGCCGCTTCAGTCGTGTCCGACTCTGTGCGACCCCATAGATGGCAGCCCACCAGGCTCCCCCGTCCCTGGGATTCTCCAAGCAAGAACACTGGAGTGGGTTGCCATTTCCTTCTCCAATGCACGAAAGTGAAGTCGCTCAGTCGTGTCTGACTCTTAGCAACCACATGGACTGCAGCCCACCAGGCTCCTCCACCCATGGGATTTTCCAGGCAAAAATACTGGAGTGGGTTGCCGTTGCTTTCTCCAATATATATACACTACCACATGTAAAATAGCCAGCTAGTGGGCAGCTGCTTGGTTCAGTACACAGAGAGCCCAGCTTGGTGCTCTGTGAGGACCTGGAGGGGCGAGATGGGGCTGGGGTGGAAGGGAGGTCCAAGAGTGAGGGGATATATGTATACATGTAGCGGATTCAGTTCATTTATAGCAAGTAACACAACATTGTAAAGCTACAATGCTCCAATAAAAGAAGAACTACATCCTTCTAATCAGGTTATGTAAAATTATAGACATACTTCAGGAAAAATGGTAAACATCAGTGTCACATCACTGAGACATATTTGTTTGCTAGAAACCCTTCGTGACCCCTTGTCCCATCCCATGCTAGTATATCTCCCTCAAAGTATCTATTATTCCAAATCACCGTTCCTTTAAAAGTATCTCTAAATAATATGGTTTAGTATTAGCTTTTTGTGAATGCTAAATGAAATCATAGAGTATTTCTTTAGATTTTGCCTCAGCGTAACATATTGTAATTCATACACGTTGGTTGTAGATGGCTTCCCTGCTCTCCCTTTGCCCTACTCTTGCCCCAGTTTTTCGGGATAAATTGAGTTTTCAAATTTATTTTTCTTATTATATATTTCTCCTTTAATTTTTACAAGTTGTATGGTTTACGCTGTTCTGCTAGTGCCTATCTTAGTACATATAGCCAGCATAGTTTGCTTGAGGCCTCTAAACTATTATGCCATATCATAAATTTCTTTATAACTAATCAGATACTTTAGAATTCTTTACCTTGAACACTCTAGTTCATTATTGGCTTGGTATTTTAATTCTAGCCTATTGACCTTCTACTCCACACCAACATACAATTAACAATTTTTGCAACTAATGTAGACAATCACTGTTTAAATTTACCCCAGTATTTACTGTGTTTGCCATTCTTTTTTACCTCTCAAATCTCACGTCTGGGATAATTTCCCTTTGTCTTGAAGGATTTAGGTAACAGTTCCTTTCAGTGAGGGTCTTTTGGTCCTGTTGTAGGTGTTGTCCAGTCGCTGAGTGATGTCCGACTCTTTGCAACCCCATGGACTGCAGCACACCAGGCCTCCCTGTCCCTCACCATCTCCCAGAGTTTGCCCAAGTTCATGTCCATGCACTGGTAATGCTGTCCAGCCATCTCATCCTCTGATGCCCTCTTCTTCTGCCCTCAATCTTTCCCAGCATCAGGGACTTTGCCAATGAGTCATCTGTTCCCATCAGATGACCAAAATACTGGAGCCTCAGCTTCATCATCAGTCCTTGGAACCAGTATTCCAGGTTGATTTCTCTTAAGATTGACTGGTTTGATCTCCTTGCTTTCCAAGGGACTTTCAGGAGTCTTCTCCAGCACCATAGTTCGAAGGCATCAGTTCTTTGGCGTTCTGCCTTCTTTACGGTCCGGCTCTCACAACTGGATGTGGCCACTGAGAAGACCACAGCCTTGACTATACCGACCTTTGTCGGCAGAATAATGTCTCTGCTTTTCAACACACTCTAGGTTTGTCATAGCTTTCCTGCCAAGAAGCAGTCGTCTTCTGATTTCCTGGCTGCAGTCACCGTCTCCAGTGATTTTGGAGCCCAAGAAGACGGAAATCTGTCACTACTTCCATCTTTTCCCCTTCTAATTTGCCATGCAATTAATGGGGCTGGATGCCACGATCTTAGTTTTCTTTTTTTTAATATTTAATCTTAAGCCAACTCTTTCACTGGCCTCCTTCACTCTCATTAAGAGGCTCTTTAGTTCCTCTTTGCTTTCTGCCGTTAGAGTGGTGTCATCTGCATATCTGAAGCTCTCATTTATTACTTGTTTGAATATGACTTGAAATCTGCAATACTGGAAATTTTAGAACTGTGTTAACCATTATTTACTCTCAGTAAACTGAGGGATCCATTCTTTTCTGACTCCTACTGTTGTTCAAAAGCCAGCAAATATTTTAATAGTCATTCTTTTGAAGATTGTCTGTTTTTACTCTCACTGATATTATGACCTTCCCATTCATTTGGGTAATTTTTATTTTACTATATTTCTTTTTATTTTTCTGCTTAGGATTCATTGGATATGAGGATTGAATCTTTAACCATTGTCTTGGAAATGTATTCAGCTGTATCTTTTTACTCCCTTTTCTCTTTATTGACTACTTTTTTGACCTACAATTTTACATTAGACTTGCTTCCACTACTCCATGTCGCATTTGCTCTTTTTCATATTTTCCTTCTCTTTAACCTTTTGCATTATATTCTGAACACTATCTCAGATGTTTATTGTGGTTCACTAATTTTCTCTTAAACTAATGCATTTAGTTGGTCTTGCTAATAAGTTTTTAATTCCGTTATTATATTTTTCATTTCTCTAAATACTGTTTTTTTCAGATCTGCTTGATTCTTGGTCATATTATTATATATTTTTATTAGGATTTTAATTGCTTTAAATATATTAAATAGGTATGATAGTTCCAGAATCCATTGTCTGTTTTGATTTGAGTATTATTTATTTTTCTATGTATCTATCTGTCTAATCTACTTTCTGTCTCCTTCTCCCCCTCCCTCTTTCCTTTCCTCATCTATCCATCTATGTATTACAATCTGCTGGTTCTTGTTCTGGCATAGGTTGTGAATTTTGACTGTGAGCTATTCACTTAGTTTGGAATTTTTACCTGTAGGGACTCTTTGAGGTCTGGTTTGAAACTGAGCACTTCCAGGGAGAGTTATAGTCATCTGGCAGGGCCACCACCTAGGAAACTTTGACCTTATCCACATGAGGATCTTGGGTTTAAATAGACAGTGTGAATTCCAACTCCAAACCTGATTTGAAACTCGTCTGTGGCTAGAGACGCTCAGGAGAAATTTTAACTTTTCTCTTCACCCACATCCAGCATCTAGGCAGTCGTGATCTTTCCAAGCAGAAGGGTTTATTTCCCCTGAGCTTCATCTTCTATGCAGAGCTTTCTTACTAGTTTCACTGCATTGTGAGAACCTCAGGCTTTACCAGTTTTGTTCTTTTCTGCAGTAATCACAGTGGAAGCTCAGTCTTTTGGCTTCAGGCAAAAAATGTCCAGGTAAAATTCACCTTTGGTATTTCCTCACATTCCAGAGCTCTTGCTTCCTCTTTTGTATTTTTGCATGAGTTCAGTGATGTGTTCAGAATAACATGTATTACACAGACATGCACACTGGCACACACACTTACATATAATTTTAATTCTCAGTAAGGAGCATCAGGCAGGGTATGCGAAAGTAAAAGTGTTAGTCTCTCAGTTGTCCGACTCATTGCAAACTCATGTAGCCTGCTAGGCTCCTTAGTCCATGGGATTCTTCAGGCAAGATATTGGAGTGGGTTGACATTCTCTTCTGCAGGAGATTTTCCTGAACCAGGGATTGAACCAGGGTATCTTGCATCATGGGTAGATTCTCTACTGAGGCACTGAAGGTATATAATCCACTGTAAGAATGGAACTAGATATTTTGGGTGTTAAGAACTGCAAATGCATAAAGACTGATTTTAATACCTAATTTTACTGTAGGATTTTGAAGGGAATGTTTTACATAGCTGAGGTTTTATTATATAATAATGTACATTTTTTTCTTGAAACCAAATGAAGACAAATTTAGTGAATGAAATATTGTTGATATTCAGGTGGACATAATTTATTAAAAGTGAATATATAACTATTGATATATTAAACATAACTATATTTCACACAACTATATTTATATAGTTATAAATATAGTTAAACATATTATATTAAACATAATATAACTATATTAAACATAACTATAAAATCTTTTATTAGAATAATGTGATCATGTAATTTTTTTTGCAGTGTTTCATGTGTATATACAAAGATATACTTGACCAGTAAGCCTTTCCAGATTTTTAAAACTTCTGTTAAAAATCAAAGAACTGTGAGAATTATGCGTTTTCATTTGTTTAACTTTAGGAATGATTCGTTTATGGTGTCCATAAAAAGGCATTATTTCTTCAGTGATAAAAAGAGCTAACTTTTGTTGAACACATCTGTGCGCTAGAGACTGTTCTAAATTTTTAAAATTTATTTACTCAGTCCTCGTCATGACCCTTTGAGAAGGTACTCTTTAATATTTGTTTTATATATGAAAAAACTGAGGTCAGAGAGTCTGAGTAGCTCACCCATATTTACACAGTTAGTTGTCGCCATGCCAGATTTAGAACCCAGACAGCATGGCTTCAGAATCCAGTTTTCTTAAATAACAGTGCATTTACTAATACTCATACATTTACAATACATTCTCTAAGTGACTTGGAAAATTGAGGATATTTATGTAACTATTTATTCCTTCATTTGAAAATTATTTCTTGAATGCTTACTATGTCCCAAGATTTCCCAAAGCACATGGGATGTTCCTGCTTTGATGAAGCTCATAGTTTAGTAAATGGATACCCATTCAGTCAAGTAACTAGATACCTCAAAATGCACACACATATTAATGTCTAGAGGAAGGATCCACTCAGTCTGCTTGTGAGAATCAAGGAATTTTTAAGAAGACTCTTGATATGCAATAGGCATTTACCAAGTGAATATCTTGGAAACGGTGGTGCTGATAGTTTATAAAGGCATAGCGTTATATGCAGAGCAGTATAATATAGAACTCTCAGCTCACTATTACTAGAGAGTATATAGTATGTTAGTGTGGATGATGAGGGTATAGTGAAAAAGGAAAAATCGTTAAGCAGAGGTCACAAAAGTTTTTTTTTAATCATCCACATAATTGAAACTGAATGATTTTCTGATTTTTTAAAAAGTTACACAGGCAACAGAACAAAGCCTATGCAGAAATACATATTTAGCAGAAGTGAGCTCTAGTAGACTCTGAATGGAGGATCAGTGTGTTGGTTTATATTTGCGGTTGTTGCAGTCAAGTGCCTCAGGGGTCAGGCAGGTAACAAGCAATGGCTTATAGTAAGATATGAGGGTGCTGTGATCAATTGAGTCCTTGCCCAACTGAACAATATTTAAACTTAGTGTTTCAATAGCAGTGTATCTGCTTATTGAATAAAATAAAAATTGTTGCTGAATTATCTCAATAATCTTCAATTGTATCTCTTAGTTAAGACATCCATGACTTCAGTAAGAAGCTGTTGAGTTTTTTCCTGTCCAAATTTAATAAATATATGCATGTATTTTATTTATCTTTTTAAAAAAATATTAGGTAATTATTATTAGTAGTAATTATACTTGACTTTTTGTTTCTTAGCAGATAATTATAATGCCTTCCAATATTTTAAATTTTGGGACGCAGGTCAAAACATAAAACAAATATTGGCTGCTTAATTCACAAATGTGGAGCACCGATGAAGATTACAGGCTTCCCCGATGGCTCAGCGGGTAAAGAATCTGCCTGTAAAGCAGGAGACATAGGAGATGCAGGTTCAGTCCCTGGGTTGGGAAGATCCCCTGGAGGAGCAAGTAGCAACCCACTCCAGCATTTTTGCCTGGGGAATCTCAGGGACAGAGGAGCCTGGTGGTTACAGTCCAAAGGGTCTCAAACAGTCCAAAGGGTCACAAAGAGGCAGACACGACTGAGGACTAAGCGTATACACAGAATGAAGATGAAAGGTGATTAACAGATTATAGCTAGACTATCTATGGAAAGACATGGCACAACTAGTGACTGTTTTTTTCATTTGTGTGGATTAGAAGGATGATAAGGAAGACTTCCACAGTGTGGGTTCGGTTCACAATTACAATGGTGTACATATTTGGGCTTTCACCATATTACAGAATAATTTTTGGAGGAGAGGCAAATAGGTGATCTTCAGATGACTAAAAGGTAATGAGAAATAGTATATAATCTTGATCTGTGAATGAAAATATTCAGATGCAAGATGTGCTTATTTTTACACATTAATAATATAAGGAGTAGAATAAGTGGGAAAACTATAAAATGCATACTTCACACACACACACACACACATACACACACACACACACACACACACACACGCGCGAGTCCCTGCAGCTTTTCCACATCATTGCCTTTTTTAATGACTGGATAAAGGTTTCCTTAAATTGCATCCTTGATTCACTGAATTATCCAAAATTGGTCATTCTTCACTTGTACTTCACACTTTAATATTCTGGTAGACAGTGATAAGATGGTATCAATTTTCAGTTTCCACCAAGAATCTTTTTTTTCCCCCCAGTTAATCAGTTATTAAAAAAAGCTTTTCACATTCACTGACATCATGAAATGCCATGAGGTATAAGAAGTGGTATAAGAAACAAACCACTTTAAAAAATGTTTGCATTGGCAGATGGGAAATCCTGAAACTGTTGAGGTGAAATTGAGGCAAACTGAATTGGCAGTGCTGAAATAATCTTTCTTCCCGAGAAAGATATTAAGGAGAATTAGGGCAAAAAAGGATTTCATTATTCTTTGAAAAATCTGACCAAAGTTTGAGGAGAAATATAAAAATACAACAGGGGAAGGAGAGGGCAGGACCAGTTGAGAGAGTAGCCTTGAAACATATGCATTACCGTAGGTAAAACAGATAGCTGGTGGGAAGTCACTCTGTAACACAGGGCTCTCAGCCCATGCTCTGTGACAGCCTGGGGTAGGGATTGGGAGAGAGGTTAAAGAGGGAGGGGACATATGTATACTTACGGCTCATTCATGTTGTTGTATGGCAAAACCCAACATAAAAATTAAATTTTAAAAACATTTAAAAACTACAATAATGTTTGCCATTAACCTTTTTGATAAAAACAATTAAATAATGCAATTTTTCAGTTCAGTTCAGTTGTGTCCTACTCTTTGTGACTCCATGAATTGCAGCACCCCAGACCTCCCTGTTCATCATCATCTCCTGGAGTTCACTCAGACTCACGTCCATCGAGTCCGTGATGCCATCCAGCCATCTCATCCTCGGTCGTCCCCTTCTCCTCCTGCCCCCAATCCCTCCCAGCATCAAAGTCTTTTCCAATGAGTCAACTCTTCTCATGAGGTGGCCAAAGTACTGGAGTTTCAGTTTTAGCATCATTCCTTCCAAAGAAATCCCAGGGCTGATCTCCTTCAGAATGGACTGGTTGGATCTCCTTGCAGTCCAAGGGACTCAAGAGTCCTCTCCAACACCACAGTTCAAAAGCATCAATTCTTTGGCACTCAGCCTTCTTCACAGTCCAACTCTCACATCCATACATGACCACTGGAAAAACCATAGCCTTGACTAGACGGACCTTAGTTGGCAAAATAATGTCTCTGCTTTTGAATATACTATCTAGGTTGGTCATAACTTTTCTTTTAAGGAGTAAGCGTCTTTTAATTTCATGGCTGCAGTCACCATCTGCAGTGATTTTGGAGCCCCCCAAAATAAAGTCTGACACTATTTCCACTGTTTCCCCATCTATTTCCCATAAAGTGATGGGATCGGGTACTTTACCTATAAAATACAGCATGAAACATTTAAGAAATCTTTTAATATGCTAAGTGGAAATACTGAAATCATAGTCACTAAGTTAATCTTTTGATTCAAATGACTATTTTTAATCTTAGGATGATATATCCAGAAGAAAAAAAATGGCCAAAACACTTGTAACAAATTACCCATACAACTGAGATCAGGAAGACCTCCTGACTTATAAGAATGTATAGTTTAAAAGCAAGACAAGGAGGAAGAATATCGTCTGAGAGCTTATTTTAAATGAATAATTGGTACAGATTGTATGTCAGTCATGGAAGAGCTATAAAGTTTTATCTGTGTGGATAGAGGTTATCCTAATTGAACTGAGACTTTGTTAAATTTAGGTGTAACAATAAGTCATAGATTTGCATTTTTTATGGATGTTTGAGGATAACAGCCATGTCTTTCAATAACTTATATTCCAGAATACTTAGTGCCCTGCGGATATTATACAGTGTGCTCAGTCGCTCAGTTGTGTCTGACTCTTTGCGATCCCATGGATTATAGCCCGCCAGACTCCTCTGCCCATGGAATTCTCCAGGCAAGAATACTGGAGTGGGTTGCCATGCCCTCCTCCAGGGGATCTTCCCAACTCAGGGATCGAACCCAGGTCTCCTGCAGTGCAGGCAGATTCTTTACCATCTGAGCCACCAGGGAATATTAAGATGTGCTAATTAAAAAGTGGATGATATTGAATAATTTTAAAAATAAATAATAGACTTATAAGACAATATATTTGGTGAATCTATCTTTGTATGGTAAAACTAATATTGTTTTTTTTGTTTGTTTGTTTCGGTGACAAGTAAAACTATAATAATTATTAATGCAGTGTCAGTCATACAAAACTGGGTATTCACCATAAACTGCAATGTTTTCTTGGGCAATTTTTACTCCCACACAGTAATTCTTTCTTTACCTTTTGTATCAGTTTTATTATCAGATGAAAAGTATGTCTACATGCATATTGGAAAAAATATTGCTGACACTTAAATTAGTTTTATATGTCTAATTAAAACTCCCATCAAAACATATCGTGCTTTTCAAGCTGACTTAACATAAAATTTTATGGAAGGATTTTGCCACTATTTTTACAAAAAGAAGGAAAAATCAAGATGAAAAATGCAAGAACTCACTGGATACTTTTGTTAAAGGTAACAATGGACAGAGTGAGTGAAAGTCACTCAGTCATGTCCGACTCTTTGCGACCCCATGGACTGTACAGTCCATGGAATTCTTCAGGCCAGAATACAGAAGCAGGCACCCTTTCCCTTCACCAGGCAAGCTTCCCAACCCAGTGATCGAACCCAGGTCTCCCACATTGCAGGCGGATTCTTTACCAGCTGAGTCACGAGGGAAGCCCTTGTGTTTTAATAGCAAAAGAAAGGCATAAAAGAAACATAAGAACCCAGGACAAATGACTGGGGAATTCTGAGCCACAAAGTCAGAGATTTTGACTAGAACCTTCTTGGCCATGTGAAGGTCAAGGAGAGCAGGGGATCAAGGACAGGCTCTGCTCTTCTAGGTAGAGGTATGCAGACATGAGTCTAAAGATAAATCCCTGACAAGTCAATCTACATAAGGAGTAGGTTGCTAGAACCTCATCCAGATGAGTTACCAAACCTCAGGTCTATCTTTGCAGTCACCTGGGATAGCTGAGGGATGGAGTTACGTGTGGTAGAAATCCTGGAAGGCAGATTTTCCCCTGAGAGGGTTATAGGAGTAGGTTGCTGCTGCTGCTGCTAAGTCGCTTCAGTTGTGAACGACTCTGTGCGACCTCATAGACACAGCCAACCAGGCTTCTCCATCCTGGGATTCTTCAGGCAAGAACACTGGAGTGGGTTGCCATTTCCTTCTCCAATGCATGAAAGTGAAAAGTGAAAGTGAAGTCGCTCAGTTGTGTCCAACTCTCAGTGACCCCATGGACTGCAGCCAACCAGGCTCCTCCGTCCATGGGATTTTCCAGGAAAGAGCACTGGAGTGGGGTGCCATCGCCTTCTCTGTAGGAGTAGGTACTAGGTGCCTATTCACAAAGGTAGGTTTTCAGAGGCAGACAAATTCTGTGTCTGGGTGGCCACTAGGATATGAGGTATAGGTAGAAAAATAGTTACTTTCATCATAAATCTCAGAGGCTTGGGAGGTGGCTTAGACCAACAGTCATTTTATAGATGAGAGAACCGAAGCCTGCAGAGCTCTTAAGCATCAGTTAGGGAGACCCAGCCCCCAGCTGATCTTGGATGGCCTGATTTCCAGGGTGAACGTTCTCTGAGCAGCATTATCATTTCTACAGGCCTGCAGGTCTGCCTCCTCACAAAGCTGCTGAAGTGTTTCAGCATGGCTCTGTAGGTCTGCTTTGCCAGAGACAGAGCTGATATGAGAATTGAGAATGAGACTGAAGTTATTAATCAGGGTTGAAGGACTGAAGTTTTGCCAGTAAAGCTAGTGCAGGAACTTAAGTACCTTATTGCTTTGACACCCCTCCCAAGAGATGGGTGGCCATGTTTCCATCCTGTGAACACTGGCAGGCTGACTCGTGACCACAGCAAAGTGTCCCTGTGTCCCAGGCTAACTCATAACAGATAACACTGCTTCTACATAGTTCTTTGGAGTTGCTCACTTTTGGAATCTAGCTACCATGCCGTGAGAGAAGTCAGGCAGTCCAGGAAGGGGCTTGATATCTCCGGCCGAGTCCAAGCTGCCAGTCTGCAGAAGCATCTTGAAATAGACTGTCAAGTCCTTGTTTAGATCTCTGACAGCTGATGCTGTGTGGAGCAGAAATGTCCTGTTCATCTCAAAACTACAGATCCATGAGTAAAATAAATGACTGTTGTAAGCCACCCAGTTTTGGGAGTGGTTTGTCATGCTGGATACCATGTGCTTGTTTACTTGAGTGAAGGTCCCTATAATCAGGAGAATTTAAAAAACTGTTTAGCATACAAGTGTCATTGTTTCTAAAGCTTAAAGTTGGACTTGTGAATGACAAGTGTACCCAGATAGCATCACAAGAAATTTACATTTGTGGATTTGTGCTTTCTGGAAGCACAGTTTTTACTGTGGATTTTCTTGTTATTGTTGTTTTATCTGAAGCCAAATTGCCCTGGGTTCAAATCTTTAGTCTGCCATTTATGTTGAGATCTTGAATAAGTTATTTAACTTTTCTTTGTCTCAATTTACTTGACCTATGAAATAGAGCCAATAACTCTTTTATAAGACTTTCTGTGGCAGTTGCACGCTAAGTTTATTTAAGGATTAGACATTCAGCTTCTAGAGTCTGACCTGGATTTATCAGACATTGACACTTAAAAATTCTGCAGCTTTAGGCACGTCACACAATCTATCTAAGACTGAACTTTGAGAATAGTGTAGGGACCTATTATAGCATTATAGTTTTGTGAAGATAAAAGAACTAATTCATGTAAATTGTATAGCACAGTATGTAACATAGTAAATATTCAAAACATGTTCAGTTCAGTTTAGTTGCTTAGTCGTGTCTGACTCTTTGCGACCCCATGAATCGCAGCACGCCAGGCCTCCCTGCCCATCACCATCTCCCGGAGTTCACCCAAACTCATCAAATCGTCAATGCCATCCAGCCAGCTCATCCTCTGTTGTCCCCTTCTCCTCCTGCCCCCAATCCCTCCCTGACATTTATTATTATTGGAATTAAATCATACGGTCCTTCAAAACAAACAGCTATTTTCTCCTCAGCTATATAACAATATCTTCTAAAGAGCATTGTCCTTCTCCCAACTCCTTCTCAGGACCTCATAGCTCACTCAACCCATAGTAAGACATTTATATTAGTTAACAGCCTTACTTAGACATGAAAAAGTGAGAAGATAGATTCAAAATCTGAATGACTTTGATAATTGAATAAACTTTAAACAATGGAATACTCAAATGGGAAATTGTTGATTCAGTCTGAAGAAGGACTAGTAGTCATAGTTGCTGAGAAGCTACATATTAGTCAATAATACAATACATATTATTAGTAAAAATGCCAGTACATGAGAAGGTTTAAAATGAATGTGCCAAACACCTATTATCACTGTGACTATTGATATAACAACTGCTTGCTAGCCATATTTACACTGGTTACTGTTTAAACTCATTCAAAATAATTTATTTAATCCTCAAGACAATTAATATTGGAGAGGTTAACTGCATTACAGTTGCGTTTGCTTAATCACAACCTAACATGGAGGAGCCTTATTCTCTTGAGATGAGTGTCAAAAATTTTGAGAGGATTTAGAAGAGTAAAGTGAAAGTGATTTAGAGGAAATTTAGTCCTATAATAGAAGGGAAAAAAGAGAGATGTCATTAGAACATCCCTCAGGTGAATGGAGGGTGATGTGGTTGTGTGAAGGAGATAACCAGTTTTCATGTAGATTTCATGCCCAAAGATGGGCAAAGATGTTTAGTACAAATTTTACCATGAGTAGCGTAGATTGGAAGCAAAAACAAAAACAAAAAACAACACCTTCCCTCAGTGAAAGACTACTGAGTGGAGCTAATGGAAGAGTTAGATGAATTTTTTGGCTCACTTTTTAAAAAGTATAGATTTATATTTTATTTTTGAAATGGCATTATATAGCATTCTAGAGGCGGTAAACAATGCCTTAATTTTTTTTTAATCTTTCTGGGTCTATAACATTAATCACTCCATTTTTAAAACAATGATAAATTATATATCTCTACTTCTAACTTTTATTTCAGTTGAGTTTGTGACTAGTCATTTGCCTAAGGTTTTTATTTTTCTTTTCTGCTTGTTAAGTAACAGATATCTCTTTCTGTTGGCCTGCCTCTTGGTCTTTCCACTTATTCTTGAGCAGATATATATCTCAAATGTTTCCACTGACATGTACTCCAGATGGTATTTTAAGAAGTAATGAAGTTTGAATCAGTCAAATTTACTGCATTATAGGAATGATCAAGAGAGGAATGCATTGATAGACTTAGTCCAAATTTACTTTTTTTAATACTATTTTTTATTAATTTTTCACTGTTTTTAATGTTATAACTGTTATGTTAGTATGACTCTTTATAGTTTACCAAATAATTGCAGTTACATCTTTGTTAGATTATGATGATAACAGTCCCTGATGAATCACACCCCTGGTGTCTACATCTTTGTACTGTCTCCTCCTGTGACTTCTATGCTTGGCCATGTGACTTGCTTTAACCAACTGTGTATTCATCAGTAAGATGCAAGCAGAGGCTTGATGTTTGGTCATTGTGACTTGCTCCCTGGGAACATGCTGGAGAAGTTATACAAAGAACAAAAGTACCCAGAACAGAAGTCCCAGTGAAGCAACAGTCCGCTATGGACCATCTACACCAACAAGGTCCCCTCATGCAAGAACATGGGTGAGATAATTAGAAGACTTTTCAGCTAAATCCATCCCAAAGAAGAATACAAAGTCGGTAGATTGTTTTTGTTTAGATGCCTAAATTTCAGGGTGATTTGTGACTGATACACATATTGCTATTTGAAGCATGTGGGTATATCAACCTTGGGAACAAATTAGGGAAGATTTTTTCTCAGTTTTACACAAGAGGAATCTATAGGATTGCTACTAGATTTTCTTCTATAATATTTTATGAATTCCTTCAGCAGGTTTAGAAGAAAAGTCTAATATGGTATCATAAAGTTCTTTAGAAATTTTTAAAAATTCTAAGACAAAATATGAGTCATATTTCCAAAGTCAAAATTATTTTCTTTTATATTTGAAAAAGTAGCTGTAGTGTATTTCTGCTAAGACATCTTTTCTTTGGTATGGAGAAGAGTTGTATTAGCCATCATCAGAACATATACTTAGAAACAAAGAGAGAAAACCTGAGTGAGGATAGTATTTATGGATTGGAATAGCAGTTAGAGCTGAACTGAATTTACACAGAAATTCTTGTTCACATAAAGAAATTTCATCCTCAATAGTGATCTCTTTTTCTAAAGAATTTTGTGTTCTCTCTGGCTGCCAAATTGTATTTCACTTGGGCTGTTTTTAAAGCAGAGCATTGCCTACAATTTCATCAGCTTATTTCCAACCATAATTCACAGCTTCCTTTGAGGAAGGGGTACAATTTTGGTTCATGTGGATAGTATTTATGGATTGGAATAGCAGTTAGAGCTGAACTGAATTTACACAGAAATTCTTGTTCACATAAAGAAATTTCATCCTCAATAGTGATCTCTTTTTCTAAAGAATTTTGTGTTCTCTCTGGCTGCCAAATTGTATTTCACTTGGGCTGTTTTTAAAGCAGAGCATTGCCTACAATTTCATCAGCTTATTTCCAACCATAATTCACAGCTTCCTTTGAGGAAGAGGTACAATTTTGGTTCATGTTTTATTCTTTTTCATTTCCTTTTCAAGGCATGGCCTTATTATTATATCTGGGCCAACTTGGATGCTTGAAGCAACTGATTTTGTGCAGCAGAAGGAAGAGAAGTGAATTGGTTATTTTAACTTAAAGAGAGCAAAGGCAGTCAAGCTGATCTTAAAGAAGTAGACAGTAAATAATATGATTTATTAGGTCTTGAGTTCTCTAGGACGCCATGCTAGAATGCCTTCATTGATTTGGCTTTTTCTCAGGTGAGGAGCGCTAGCAGGAATCTCCTTGAACCTTTTGTACATGAGATCTCTCTCCTTTTTAAGTGAAACATTTTTGACAACATTCTCTTTCAATCCCTCTTTCTGATTTCTTGTTCAAAGTCAACTTAGTAAAAGCAATGAGAAAGTCTTGTTTTCAAGTTTAGTGTGCATAAAGATCACCTGGGAAGTCCACTAAACCAGAGACCCTTGATTCACTGCAAATCTTCGGACTGTGTGGATTTCCTGAGATGCTCCAGGAATTTGTTTTCGTTGTGTTTTATTTTTTTAAGAAGCATCCAGGTGATTTTGAAATGGCCTAAACCATAGTTTTATAAATTTAGGTATAATTATATTGTTATCTTCTAATTGGTATTGGTCACACATAGGTATAAACAGTTTTTTAAGACCTATGGTAAAGATAGTGAGACCATTAAGTGATAGAGTTTTTTGTAGTGGATACAAGACAGCGAAGTGAAGTGTTAGTTACTCAGTTGTGTCCAGTCTTTGTGACCCCATGGACTGTAGTTTGCCAGGCTTTTCTGTCCATGGAATTCTCCAGGCAAGAATATTGGAGTGGTTTGCGCATGTTCCCTTCTCCAGGGAATCTTCCTGACCCAGGGACTGAACCCAGGTTTCCTACACTGCAGGCAGATTCTCTACCAACTGAGCCAGTAACAAGCAAGTGACTAAACAGTGGATGTTTTTCCCTTGACAAAGACAAAATGCAATGACTAAATATTCAGGTGGTTGCTGTGCTTTCATGTTAGGAAACAGATATGCAATCTTCTTAAAATGAGCATTGCTTTAAAAAATGGAATTAGCAGGATTCTGTTTTGGAAAAAGAAATGGCAGCCCACTCCAGTATTTTTGCCTGGAGAATCCCATGGATGGAGGAGCCTGGTAGGCTACAGTCTACAGGGTCTCAAAGAGTCGGACACGACTGAGCAACTTCACTCACTCACAGGATTCTGTTTATGTCCATATCAGTGAGTCAGTCCATGTGAGGGCACAGCATGGCTGACTGCCAATTAATGACAACCCATGATAGCTCGGCTGGTAAAGAATCCACCTACAATGCAGGAGACTCCAAGTCAGGAAGATCCACTGGAGAAGGGATTGGCTACCCGCTCCAGTGTTCTTGGGCTTCCCTGGTGGCTCAGAGGGTAAAGAATCCACCTGCAATGCAGGAGACCTGGGTTCAGTCCCTGAATTGGGAAGATCTCCTGGAGAAGGGAATGGCTAC
The DNA here is from genome assembly GCA_006408675.1 of Madoqua kirkii. NCBI lineage: Eukaryota > Metazoa > Chordata > Mammalia > Artiodactyla > Bovidae > Madoqua > Madoqua kirkii. Next base: position 7,568 of record SJYC01011458.1, on the reverse strand, counting down.
CCAACTCCAGTATTCTGGCCTGGAGAATTCCATGGACAGTGGAGCCTGGTGGGCTACAGTCCATGGTGTTGCCAAGAGTAAGACAGTGACTGAGTGCTTTTCACTTTCACTTTCATTCTAAACAACCACTGCATTCCCATAGTGGGCTTTCAGTCACGCTCATAATCTTGATGAATTAGATTTTTCTCTTTAGGAAATAAACTCAACACTGTGCTTTCATTTTCGTAGTTATTAAAAGAAATGTAAATTGCTCATGGGCACATTTTTGTGTACCAAGGTTGACTCAGAGGTATTGGTCCTCTGTTTCAGCCCATGCTGAAGAGGTGAGAATATATGATGGTGATAGGTATTTGCTAATGGAGATGTGAACTGAGGAAGGGAATTTAATATGACTTTGTCTCCTTTATATTCTTTCTTAAAAGGTCATATTGACTTTAAAGCTTTCTTCATTCAGAAATAAGAGTGATCTATGCAGAAATGTTTCAGCATGAAGATATATATAACAACAGGGTGATGGGACAAAATGTTAATGATAATACTGCTGTTTTTAATGGATTTGACCATGTCATCATTTCTTTATTCTATTTTTTCATAAATGTGATTAGTCCAGTTTTTCCATGGTCTTATAAAGAATTTAGTTATGACAGATAAGCAACAGTAATAAAATGTATGGAAATTATTTGCAACTGTATGTAGGATCTTTTGACTTTGGGGTCACAGATGCAGTTGTAAAAATTCTTTTATAGAGTGGTAGGTAAAACCAGTAGGTTATATGATTTTCCAGGTGGTACATGTAATGTGTGAAAAGAGTTGAGGATGGGGTCCTTGAGGAATTAGTATATATGTGACAAAAAGGGGAAAAAGCCTCCTGTTGTACACTTAAAGGGAATGATCAGTAAGGTAGGAAAGATCTAGGTGGGGCAATATCCTGAGGGCCAAAGAGAGAAGAAAATCCCTAACAGAGTCCGTTAGATTAAACTATTAGGTGATCGGACCTTAGTAAAGGCTTCTGGGGAAAAACTTACTGTGGTCATTTGAAAGAAAAAAGGAAGATAGCTAGAGTAAGTTATTATTGCAAGTTTGGTTAAGAAGGGAAGAGAAGAAGTTGCAGTGGGTTGTGGTGGGATCATACAGAGTAAAGCAAAAATGGCCTTAGTTTTTAACCGAAAGAAGGAACTTGGGTTTCCTGGCAGGCTAAAGAGAAGGTGATAGTGAAGAAGGTTGTTATATGTACAAGGAGAAAAAGGATAACATTAACAGAAGGAACTGAGCCCACTCTGTCCATGGGATTCTCCAGCAAGAATACTAGAGTGAGTTGCCATTCCCTTCTCGGGGGGATCTTCCCAACCCAGGGACCGAACCCATGTCTCCTGCTTTTCAGGCAGATTCTTTACCATCTGAGCCACGTGGAAAACTCCTAGATAATGTGGGGATCTCTGAGTGCTTAAATTGACAGGTTAATCTTAACAGGAGAGGCACCTTTCCTCTGAGATTAGAGAAAAGGAGTTGAAGATAAGTTTAATGCTTTGTTTTTTCTCTATAGATTACACACTTGTCAAAGAAGAAACCATGTTAAATTAGAAAATAAACATGCTCAGGGTAGATGTAGGGTGCGTTATCCCTTGTGCAGTTAATCGTCAAAAATGTGGGATTATAATGAACCAATTATTTTATTTTAAAGAGCTCAGATGAGTCATTGATTTGAGGAAATAAGTAAACAGGGATCATGTCCATTGTGATAGCCACAGTTCTGTGGTGTATGGAGAAGGAAGCTATTTATCACAGAACAAATGTAGAATGTCCTTACATTTTCTCCCTCTGATTTTCAGTAATAAATTCTCATCAAAAGTTCTGCAATTATAGAAGTATTGCTGTAACATCTGTTGGACAGCTTAGTTTGTAAATTCTCTCTTGGACTAAAAGTAGTTACTTTCAATTTATTTGAATACGAATAAATTGTATTTATTTGTTTGGACTTCCTGGTGGCTCAGACTGTACAAAATCCTGCAATGCAGGAGGCCTGGCTTTGATCCTTGGGTCGGGAGGATGGCTTCCCAGTGGCACAGTGGTAAAGAATCCGCCTGCCAACGCAGGAGATGCACAAGATGTGGGTTTGATCCCTGAGTCAGGAAGATCCCTTGGAGTAGGAACAGGAAACCCACTCCAGTATTCTTGCCTGGAAAATTCCACGGACGGAGAAACCTGGTGGGTTACAGCCTATGGGGTCACAAAGATATGCTTGAGTGAGCACGCGTGTGCACACACACACACAGACACACACACACACACACATACACATTTCTTTGTTTAGCTAACTATTTATCTCTCTTATTTTCTCTAGAGAGAATTTTAGGATACTAACAATAGAAAACCACACATTGAGTTTCCACGCAGTAAATGTTTGAATGTGTGACTGAAATAACACAACCTGCCTGGTAGTAAAGAAGACACATTAATTTAACTACCACCATTATCACATTCACACAGAACTGTGAGTCCATAATAGTCAGGGATTCGGTGGCATTTTTTTCCTACAGTTTTGCCAGAAACAAACACCTGGCCTGGTGCCTAATGAACCCAGCCATTCTCCATCTGTTTTATCCTGGACTTATTCCCATTCACTGTGTCACTGTGGATAGGGATTCTAGGGAGAACAGATATATGTGACCCGAGGTTGTAAGAATCAGTATAATCTTGATTTAGTGACTGGGGCTGTGTAACATTTGAGAAAGCAAATAGGAAAGTATTTTGTATTTATTTAGAGAAAAATGGCCTGATACTGGTTATGAATACGTTTACTAGAAACAATTATTTTTGAGGGTGTAACTATAATTGTATGAAACCTGATTAATCAGACTAACTAGAGAGAACTCTAGTTTAAATTTTAATTATTTTGTTATTTGCAAATGAACATTTCATTTAATATTACATTGAAAGTGTTTTCTAAGAGTAAGCTTTAAGAAACACCCTTTATTATAAAATGATTATAATTGTATCCATTAATTATCCATGAATAGTTGTTTCTAGAAAGACTGATACTTTGAAAGAATTTATAATCTTAGTGCCTTGAATAATCCATTCTGAATCTAACTCAAAACATTGGATTGGTCTATGAAAAGAGAATAACAATGCCATTTATGGTCTGTGGATGGGTTAGGGCTGGCAGTGTTACAAACATATGTAGTACATGTTTATGTGCATCACAACAGCCTCCAACATGAGCTTAGATGGTGAATGATTTTTTTAAGTCATCATAAAGATAGCCATACCTGTTTTTCTGTCATTCTAACATTATGTTTAAAAAATAATAATTTATGCTCAATAGAATTGCATATTTCTGTTTATGAGAATATAGATATCACACCTTCTGAGTTATTGAAAAGCATGTGTCTGCATTAATCATATTATTTCATGGTATGAGTAGAAACATATAATTATATATTTGGAGTATAACAGTACTTTAGTCAGCAAGTACTGAAGTACTTGATGTTTATTATAGGCAGTTCATTATGCTTTACTTTTAATTATACTATTTTTAGTGAATGATGGCTAGTCTGCCAGGTGAGTCTGACAACTGTCCAGACACATTTTAATCACTCTGGAGGATAATAATAGATTGGTTTTCATTTGTGTGACAAGTTTCACTTGTTTCAAGCTCTCATACATGTACAGTACAGCAAACTTTTGAGGAAATTAGGATAAATATTAACTGATGCCTACTGTTATGTGCTCTTGTCATACTCATACCCTTACACCTCTGGTGCCTTTTTTCCTTTTTATGATTTTTTCTCACTATTCTCATTTTAGTTGTTCACCCTACCCTCCTGCTGACGGCAGGAACCATGTCTTGGTTGGTCCCTGTCACAGCTATCTAGCCCAGTTTCTTGCACAGGGCACATGTTTTATAATATTTGTTGGATGAATTAATTCCCATTTTATCAAAAAATGAGTTACAGGGAAATCAAAATATTTGCTCAACTTTATAGAGACATAGCCAGAATCTGTTTCTTATATTTCAGAGTCTATCTGTCCCTTCCTCCATTGGGCCTTATTCAATACTATTTGCCCAAAACGGTAACCAGTTTTACACACGGAGTTCAGTGACTGATTTTCAATTGTTGAAGAAGTCTCACAAAAAAAAAAAAAAAAAAAAAAGGGATACTATTAATCATCTCGACTGAGAAAAAAATTAAGGGAAATGATTCAGACTTAGCATTGGAAATATGAAGAGATACACAAGGAAGATTTTCCTGGTAGTGTCTTAGTGTAAACTTTGAAATTGGTTTGAGTGGATTCTTGAAAACTTTCTTTTATGGAAATCATTAATTGCAGTTAATGCTCATCTACCCTAAATGATGGGGACACAATGTCATTGAGCTTCTGAGCTTAACTACAAACCCCCTACCAAGACAATCCTCAGTCAATATCAGTACTTGGTTTATGAACTGTTCTTTAACACAAGTTTTGATTTCTATGATGCTGATAGCAAAATCTTGAAGATTTTTTTAAGCATGAAAGATAATTACTGGACAAAATCCTTATACAAGTTTATAAGCTTGTATAAGTTGTTTTATTTGAAGTTATTGAGTCTTGTATATAATTTAAAACGAAAAATATTAATTTACTACTTTTTATTCCTAAAGGTAGATCCAAATAGATACTTCTTCAGTGATGGATGAAATCAGGAGGTCATTTATAACTTTTAACAAATGTTCAAACTTCTCCAGCCAGTAGAAGTTGTAGGGGGAGTAAAAGCCAGTCAAATAGAAACTTAAATAAAAGTCCCTGTTAGATGTCTGTAATACAGTGTTGCTGAAATTCTTATCATTTGTTTAAAATATCATGATTTATAGATGTATGTCTCCAAGGCTCCAAGGCTTAGACATATTGAAAAATTTTAAAGGAGTCTTGCAGCCAGAAATGAACAGTTAATTAATCAGGGGAAAGTTTTGGCATTCCAATCTAAATGTTGGTTGAACTCATTTTCCTTTGATAAGAGACAAAAATTTAGATCAGGGCAATTTTGATGAATTATGGTCCTCATTTGATATGGAGCTAACTTGCAGTGCCTGTTGAATTTAGAAAAGACATTACAGTTTGGGGAATTATCCAACCATCAGCACATATGCTATATTTTCTTATTTTTATTTTTTTTTGCCCAGAATATCTTTCAAAATTCTTTTCTTATTGGCAATACAGAAAAGCTTTTATTTTAAAATTCTGTATCAACTTTGTTTTAAGAATCTGCTTAAGTAAGAGACATCTTTTAATGTAGTTTGTTCAAAGGTTCCAACACTCTGTTTAGGTAGCCGGACACTTACTTCTGCCAAAACCTCATAAGTAGGCTTATGGGAGATGAAATTTGATCCACACTGGTTTTGAAGCAGAATTTTGAAGCATCTAAAATTGAATTGTGCTGCAATTAAAACCAGATGATGAGCAATTGGGCAATTATTTTGATAAAGAAATTACTAATGAATGAAGATTTAAATAAAGCTTACAAGGAATGAAAAGTCACTGTTTACTCAAATTTCAGCCTTTGACCACTGTATAATATAGGATAACCAAATAACATATGGTAACTACAGATGTCAAAGAGAATCATTTTGTAGTTTTAATACATACATCTTTGTATCACATAGAATGCCTAACACTGTGTATCCTGATTTTAACTATTTAGCTTCTTCCCCCATAGAAAATATCCCTCCTTCTTTTGCTTTCATTAATGCTTTCTCTGGAATCATTATCGTCAATTTTCTTAAGCTACAAAACCTAGTATAACAGTAAACACTTTCATTTGTGTCATTCTCCAGATTCAGTGGTATACCCATCAGAATAAATTTCTTTCTAGAGTGATTACAGTCCTTCACCATTTCATCTGTTTTCACCCTGTTTCAGGCCCTCATTATAACTTTTGCCCTGTGATTCATCCTTTATACCATTACTTGGTGATGTTCTCACATGTAATTAACTGATTATGTTCCTTTTTGGGAAAAACAACAGAAAACAATAAAAACAGTAAAGGTAAATTTCTTAGCATGGACTTTATGATTTTATGACTTCCTAAACTCATTTTCTAAGTTTTTGGTTTTTCTCCCAACTATATTTAAGCCACAGAGTAGTGATCCCTGAGAAAGGAAAACAAACAAGGTGATTTCTGCCACTGCCCTAGATGATTCCCTGGAGTTTCCAGGCCACAGGCAAGGAGACAGAATTTGGAAAAACCCCAAGACAACCCCTTTCAGTAGAGGATACAGAGTCTAATGTGTCAGGGATGCTGTAATTTGCAGAGCAAAATATGAAAGATGGTGGAACTACACAGATTGTCTCAAACTATGCAAAGGAGTTTCTTTCAATTTTTGGTTGAGTATTCATTTGCATATACAAGGAAAGAACTACTGATAAGTGGAAGGTGGAACAATCTCAAAGGTCACAGAGGACTGGCCATAGCTCATGTTTCAACAAGGACAAGTGGAAAGACCAAAAGTCACAAAGGAGTAGGATAAGACAGCCCAATAATCAGGAGAAAAATCAATGAAACATAGCAAAATAAATACAGTGAATATTAAGTCATAAGAAATTAAAGAGGATAACCCACATATTGAAATAAAATATTTACAAATTATGTATCAATAAGACTGATATCCATGTTACAAAAAGAAGTCTTACAACTAAATAACAAAAAGGAAAAATAACTCAATTTATTTATTCACACAATCTGAATAGATATTTCTCTAAAGAAGTACACAAGTGGCTAGTAAACACATCAAAAGATGCTCAGTATCATCAGTCATTCAGTTCAGTTCAGTCGCTCAGTCGTGTTCGACTCTTTGCAACCCCATGAATCGCAGCACGCCAGGCCTTCCTGTCCATCACCAACTCCTGGAATTCACTGAGACTCACGTCCATCGAGTCTGTGAGGCCATCCAGCCATCTCATCCTCTGTCGTCCCCTTTTCTCCTGCCCCCAATCCCTCCCAGCATCAGAGTCTTTTCCAATGAGACAACTCTTTGCATGAGGTGACAAAGTACTGGAATTTCAGCTTTAGCATCATTCCTTCCAAAGAAATCCCAGGGCTGATCTCCTTCAGAATGGACTGGTTGGATCTCCTTGCAGTCCAAGGGACTCTCAAGACTCTTCTCCAACACCACAGTTCAAAAGCATCAATTCTTCAGCGCTCAGCCTTCTTCACAGTCTAACTCTCACATCCATACATGACCACAGGAAAAACCATAGCCTTGACTAGATGGACCTTAGTCGGCAAAGTGATGTCTCTGCTTTTGAATATGCTATCTAGGTTGGCCATAACTTTCCTTCCAAGGAGTACTGTCTTTTAATTTAATTACCATCTGCAGTGATTTTGGAGCCCCCCAAAATAAAGTCTGACACTGTTTCCACTGTTTCCCCATATATTTCCTGTGAAGTGATAGGACCAAATGCCATGATCTTTGTTTTCTGAATGTTGAGCTTTAGGCCAACTTTTTCACTCTCCACTTTCACTTTCATCAAGAGGCTTTTTAGTTCCTCTTTACTTTCTGCCATAAGAGTGGTGTCATCTGCATATCTGA
>SJYC01011456.1:0-22669 GCA_006408675.1 Madoqua kirkii | reverse complement strand
AAATAGAAATTAAGCAAAATTTTTATTTACACTATATTAAAAATAATGAAATACCTAGGAATACATCTAACCAAAAGGTCAAAGACTTATACTCTGAAAACTATAAGATGTTGATAAGAAAATTTAAGACAGTACAAGTAGAAAGATATAACATGGTCATAGACTGGAAGAATTAATAATGTTAAAATGACCACACTATGTGAAGCAATCTACTGATTCAGTGCAGTCTTATACCAAAGGGACTGTTTTCACAGAACTTGGAACAAATATTTCTAAAATTTTTATGGAAACACAAAAGACTCCAAATAGCAAACGCAATCTTGAAAAAGAAAAAACAAAACTGGAGGGATCATACTCCTTGATTTAAAACTAAACTACAAAGCTACACTTATCAAAATAGTATGGTACTGGCACATAAACAGACACATAGATTAATGATACAGAATAGAGAGCCCAGAAATAAACTTATATGATCAGTTAATCTGTGACAAGACAAAAATATTCAGTGGTGGGGAAACAGCCTCTTCTAGAATGCTGTTGGGAAAAGTAGTGTATTAGCTACATACAATAGAATGAGAGTGGACCACCTTTTCACACCATATACAGAAATAAACTCAAAATAGGTTAAAGACTTAAATGTAAGTAAAACTTGTTACTATAAAACTCCTGGAAATAAAGATATTCAGCAAACTGTAAAATAGGTCGTAGCAATATTTGTTTAGATCTGCCTCTTTGGGCAAGGGAAGCAAAAGCAAAAATAAACAAATGGGACAATATCAAACTAAAAAGCTTTTGCACAGTGATGAAAACTATCAATAAAAGTAAAAGTCAGCTTGCTGATTGGAAGATTTTAGCAACCAATATACCCAATAAGCGGTCTAATTCCCAGGTGGCCCTAGTAGTAAAGAACCTGTCTGCCAGTGCAGGAGACATAAGAGACACAGGTTTGATCCCTGGGTTGGGAAGATCCTCTGGAGAAGGAAATGCCACCCCACTCCAGCTTGCTTGCCTGGAGAGTCCCATGGACAGAGGAGCCTGGTGGACTATAGCTGTAGGGTTGCACAGAGTCAGACACTACTGAAACAACTTAGCACAACAGCACAACAATCCAAAATATACAGAGAACTTATTACAACTCAACATCAAAAAATCAATTAAAACATGGGTGAGTGGATTAGGAGGTACAATTCTCCAATTATACAACTCAACATCAAAAAAATCAATTAAAACATGGGTGAGTGGATTAGGAGGTACAGTCCTCCAATTATAAAATAAGTAAGCCATGGGGATATCATATACAGTGTAGAAGTATCAGTAATACTGTAGTAATTTTGTTAGGGACAGATGTTTATTAGGCTTACCATACTGATTACTTCATAATGTATGTAAATGTCAAGCCACGATGTGGCACACCGGAAAATAGCATTATATTGTGTGTCAACCATATTTCAATAAAAAATAAACTCACATGTCTTTTATGACTATTAAAGTTTTCTTTGCTTTTTTTTTTTTTAAAGACTTTTCTGATACATGGATGGTAATTTGGCTTGTAGAGGTCCATGGAGAGGATTTTCAAGTTGGTAGCAATCTGACCTTGGTTTCCTGAATCAATATAAATTGAAATGCTGAGAGGCATGAAACCACACATTTGATTAGCAGGTGAGAGGCTAATTGCATCTTCTCTAGAGAAAACATGAAAATAAATAAAGCATGAATCAACAAATAATGGGACTCACTACTGGTGATTATCTGATTGTATGCATTTCTCTTTGCCTCCTGTGTGAAATTAATGAGTTTAAAATTTAACCTTCTTTTTGAATAATGTTACCAGAGTCTGAAAAATCTCCTGAGGCTTTTGAATATCTGTTATTTGTCTCTTGTAGGATTTGAAAGACAAAACCCTAGATAGGTTTTCTTTTCTTAACAGAGAAGACTGGTATTCAGTTCAGTTCAGTTCACTTCACTTCAGTCGTGTCCGACTCTTTGCGACCCCATGAATCGCAGCACGCCAGGCCTCCCTGTCCATCACCAACTCCTGGAGTTCAGTCACACTCATGTCAGTCGAGTCGGTGATGCCAACAGCCATCTCCTCCTCTGTCTTCCCCTTCTCCTCCTGCCCTCAGTCCCTCCCAGTGTCAGTCTTTTCCAATGAGTCAACTCTTCGCATGAGGTGGCCAAAGTACCGGAGTTTCAGCTTTGGCATCATTCCTTCCAAAGAACACCCAGGACTGATCTCCTTTAGAATGGACTGGTTGGATCTCCTTGCAGTCCCAGGGACTCTCAAGAGTCTTCTCCAACACCACAGTTCAAAAGCATCAATTCTTCAGCACTCAGCCTTCTTCACAGTTGTGGCACACCTGAAAATAGCATTATATTGTGTGTCAACCATATTTCAATAAAAAATAAACTCAAATGTCTTTTATGACTATTAAAGTTTTCTTTTCTTTTTTTTTTAAAGACTTTTCTGATACATGGATGGTAATTTGGCTTGTAGAGGTCCATGGAGAGGATTTTCAAGTTGGTAGCAATCTGACCTTGGTTTCCTGAATCAATATAAATTGAAATGCTGAGAGGCATGAAACCACACATTTGATTAGCAGGTGAGAGGCTAATTGCATCTTCTCTAGAGAAAACATGAAAATAAATAAAGCATGAATCAACAAATAATGGGACTCACTACTGGTGATTATCTGATTGTATGCATTTCTCTTTGCCTCCTGTGTGAAATTAATGAGTTTAAAATTTAACCTTCTTTTTGAATAATGTTACCAGAGTCTGAAAAATCTCCTGAGGCTTTTGAATATCTGTTATTTGTCTCTTGTAGGATTTGAAAGACAAAACCCTAGATAGGTTTTCTTTTCTTAACAGAGAAGACTGGTATTCAGTTCAGTTCAGTTCACTTCACTTCAGTCGTGTCCGACTCCTTGCGACCCCATGAATCGCAGCACGCCAGGCCTCCCTGTCCATCACCAACTCCTGGAGTTCAGTCACACTCATGTCAGTCGAGTCGGTGATGCCAACAGCCATCTCCTCCTCTGTCTTCCCCTTCTCCTCCTGCCCTCAATCCCTCCCAGTGTCAGTCTTTTTCAATGAGTCAACTCTTCGCATGAGGTGGCCAAAGTACCGGAGTTTCAGCTTTAGCATCATTCCTTCCAAAGAACACCCAGGACTGATCTCCTTTAGAATGGACTGGTTGGATCTCCTTGCAGTCCCAGGGACTCTCAAGAGTCTTCTCCAACACCACAGTTCAAAAGCATCAATTCTTCAGCACTCAGCTTTTTTCACAGTATGCATAAATGTTAGAGTCTAAAATTCCTGAAAATGCAAATATGAACTACTACTCTCTTTGAACATATGAACATAGGTGGCTGTGTTTTCCTTGAGTCTGTCAATGGGAGGAATAGGTGCTTACACTTAAAAGCACAAGAGAGTCTCATTCTCTGAGCATTTTAAACACCACCTGTTCAGTGGTAGAGTTTGTTGACTTGCCATTTTAACTGATTTTGTAAACTAGATGTTGAGAGCCTAAAATTATGAGGAACTAATTATGAGGTATGTGAAACGTCCACATACTCTGGCATGTTTAAAAGTACACTGAATATGAAGCTGATTTATAAAAATTTATTACTCCCTCTAATATCCTCTCCTTGTTTTGGTCATTGATAGTGTTCTGCAGAAATAGGCTTAGGGATTTACATGCATTTTTAATGTGGAATATATTTCTACTTATAAATGAGTATAATACAATAGGTTTCTACTGTGGGCCACAGAAGATTGAACATATTTGAGTTATTATTCTTCATTGACTAGTTTTATGGCTATTATACTGAATATTTTCCTTTATCATTCCAGTGCACATTTAAAATCTAAATTGTAAATATTTGGGAGTTAAAGATAATAAGAAAGTAGATTAGGAGAAAAGGTAATGGAAAATTTACTGTAGGGAGTACTTTGTAATAAGAATTTTCTTGGACATTGTGTTTGAAACTGGGACATTTTATTAGATTACTAGACATTTTCATTGCTATACCACTTTAATATTGAGAAGTTGTAATGAAATAATAAAGGTTTTGGCTTGATATGTTTTTTCTTAATTCGAAGAAAAGTTGTATCCATATATTTTTAGAAGATGATAGTCTTTGTTCCTCTCCAGGTTAACGATGAAAAACTTTTAATATTTTTTTAAAGATAAGAAAGGAATTCCATTAGTAATTCCATAATTGATAACTTTTTGAAAAGGTACGTTGATTTGTGAAGTAGGAATAGTCTGTTGAGTTTTTTTAATGGACTAAACTTTATTCTCATTACATTTGTCTTCCAAACATGCTCACATTTCAATGTTAAATTCTTTTCCGCTTGCTTCCTCTTTTTTTTGTTAGAGAAATATGATTTGTTCTCCCTTTTTCACTTCATCATTTCTAGTATTTATTATTTTCATTGCTAAGGGCAATGTGTATATTTGCCTCATCATCCTCTTTAAAGCTTTTCACCTTGGGAATGAGAATTTATGTGTTTTGGTTATTCAATAAAGGACTAGTTTTTTCCCCCATCCTTTTTCTTTATATTTTCCAATTGGCATGCTCAGTTATTATTTATAAACCATCACTTGACTTAAATAAAACATACCATTGAGACTGCCATTTTTCTCAATGTTTCCCTAAAACCATAGGCAATTTTCCTTAAATATCAAGCTCCCTTTTTTCTTCCTGTCAGCAGTAGGAGAGCTGGCCTTTTTCTCTGAAAGCAAGTGAGAGATCCTATAATTTTCTATATGTTTGAATTTAATTTGAGCTACATTTTCAACTAGTGCTGTCATGCAGCTACTAATTTTCACTTTGAAGAGTGTGGATTTCACCAGAACAGAAAGATTGTTGCTACCTGTCTTCTGTAATTTTCATGGTGAGTTCTCATTCATAAATCTCTGAGATAAATGGCAGACCTCAAACATTAACTGAGACAAACTAAAAAGCAAAAAATTTTAACAATATGTATTATACAGTACACACAATATACAGTGCAATATATAATGGTATATTGTGTTTTAGTAGGCATGATGGAAACTTTATTGGAATGTTTGAGTGTTATGCATGAGTTTTTCTTTTAACATATCCAGGTCATTTTGAAGAGCTGACTCTCTTCAAAAGTGTGATTTAAGAACACTGGGAAACCCTTCCTGCCCCTAATTCCTTCTCTAAGGCATGTTTCTAATACTGCTGCTGCTGCTGCTAAGTTGCTTCAGTCGTGTCCAACTCTGTGCAACCCCATGGACGGCAGCCCACCAGGCTCCCCCGTCCCTGGGATTCTCCATCTAATGCTGCTAGAGTGGTCTTATTCTGAACACTCGTGTTTATAACCCTTTGATGTCCCCATAGGATTCAAGATGAAGCTCAGACTTTTCAGGTGAGCCTGTGACCCTTCATTTTCAGTCTGTACATTGAGCCCTGCACATCACTCAGAGCCATTTTGAGTGACTTGTGTTTCCTTCCTTGTCTCAGACTGTTTCACACGTGTGCCTTCTTCATGCAGTCTCAGGTGTCTGGAACATTCTTTCTCTAATATCACTAACTTCCTCATCCTAAAACAATCAGCTCATTTGTCACATTACACATGAAACCTTTATAGTATGTTTTCTCCAAACTCCTTTTGTTTTCATGGCATGCTATGTAAACCTCTCGTATATCACTCCACAGTAATCAATGATATTTAGTTTTCTATCCGCCCTGATACAAAATACTTACAGATGTAAAAACAGCTTATTCAAATTGTATCCTTAATAGCTTATACAGTGTCTTGTACATTGTACAGTGCCCAGTAAGAGTTTGTTGAATGAATGTAGGAATGAATACATTAATGCTTGATATTTCAACATTGGAAGTTCATTTTCCTGTTTTAAAGATCCAGTTTACCTAATTATTCTTTTTTAAAATGCAAAATATTATAAATGAGATGACACATAAATTCAATTAGTTTTACCTCCTTCAATGCAACTTTTAAAACTAGTTCATGTAGCCCTGGGCTAGGCTATAACAATGATTATTATTATTATTATTATTATTATTTTTTTACTATTTTGTAAAGCAGTAAGTCCTTCAGTTTAAGAGAAGAGGGACTTGGGTATTAGTTTTGATTTTACAGCTCACTAGATATCCATCCTTTGGCCTTATTTCCCTTATCACCTAAAAAGAAAATAACGTTCATGTTATGGGATTATCATAAGGAGCAAAATGAGATCTCACTCTCTCTCATTATTTCTATCTATTTATCTGTATATCTGTCCATTTGTCTATGTATTTCCAAAGGGAAATATTCAAGTAGAAATTTGTATTGAACACTTTATTTCCCAATGCATGATTTTATGAAAGGAATATTCTGATGAGGAATGAGAAAAATAAGTGCATTTAGTTTGAGGGTCCTGGCCCATAGCCCGAGTGTGCGTGAGTTTGATAACAGTGAATGCGAAAAGGTGAAAGGAGTGCAGAAGGGTTGTTTGACACACAAAGTAGCAATGACTTAAAATTTTCTCCTACACGTTCTAATAGTCTTGGCTAGATACCTAACAAAAGGTGATCTTGAAACAGAAGCTGTGGCTCATAGTCAGAATGATTCCTTTCTGAAAGAGAAAGAGCCAGACATGAAAGATTCCACCATTTCTTAAGGATATGTGCATATACTGCTGCTAAGAAACATCTGCTCCTTCTTCACTTTGGATCGTCTGCTGAAAACACAGCTGATTCCTTTAAACTGTAAATTTATCGATAAGTTTCTGTTAAGAATAACCATATAATCATGGAACCTAAACTGTTTTGTGATTGACTAACGTGGGTTGGTCTGATTTTGGCTCAAGTTCAAGATTTCAAGTTTATTTTCCTAAACACTTAATCGAGATGTGTACTTTTACATGCTATGTTAATCTGCTTATCACTCACATTGTGAACAACCTGTTGCAGGAGAATGGTGGCCTCACGAGTTTGTCAGATGTCTTGGTTATTTTCCCTCTGTGGTGGGCCATACACCAGTCACTTGAACCTCTTTGATGTTCTTTGCCAGATTGGTCATTATGTTTGCCCACGACTTTTGATGCATTTTAATTAAGATCTCCTAAATAGGAATAGTAATATAGATACGAAGGATGGTAAATTTCAGTGGGAATATTATGAACTTTGCAGAATGTTGTAATCACTAATGAGAAAGCAAATTATTTTAATTTTTTGGTATTTGTTTTTAAAGTATTATGAGCCTGGTAGGAGAGAGAGATTTAATCACCGAATCTGCACATTCTACATCTTTAATCCTTGTTCAACTTGTAGTAAACATCTTTATCTTAAAAGACTCATCTGTGCCATGGCTCATTTCTATAGAATCATAGGTCTGTAAGGGATCCCCAGAGCTCATTTTTTGTCTCTGTTTATGATTAAATATTTAAGCCATCTCAGAGAGTTAATCCTTAATTACTTATCAAAGTATCTTAAAAGTCCTGTTTACCATCAGTTCATATTTAAATCTCATAAAAACCTTCTCATTGCAATCTAAATTCTTGTACTGGCCTGAGTGAGGGCATAAGACTTCTATATAGTAAATCACTATAGAGCTGATGATTATGATCAAGTAAACGTGCAGACTTTTAACTTAAAAAGAATGTGGTGTAAAGGCAATTTAGGGTATATAAATCCCCTGAATATGTTTTGTGAAGTGTGGATAATCATATCGTTGGGTTTATTTAAAGCATGAATATTGATCAGTATAGGACAGACTGGTTTTTCCCTTGGAGTTATATACATGGTGAAAAGTGACTTGGGGGAATGAGGATGGTTAAGCTCATATAGAACCATATCCTGTATTCAGAAGGTAATTAAATGCTATTAGAAAGATTTGAAAGGTTTGGACTCTTCTTTGGAACTCTGCACTTTCTTCCTTTAGCAATCCTAGGTGAAATTTCATCCCCTTCACTCAAATGGGGAACATGTAAGGCTTAGGAAATGCAGTGTTTGTTGAAGGACAGCTCCCTTGTGTTGCAAAATGGTATTCAGATTTGGTTTTTGACAGATAACCTTTGCATTCTCCTCTGGTCAGCTTCCTCTAAGTCCAGTGTTCCAAGTGCTGCTGATTTTGAAGTTTCTGCTATTTTCTATGTGATTCTAGTGATGCTCACTGATTCCTGAGGTTCTAAGACCATCAGATCCCTGAGGGTTCTACCACAGTAGGGAAAAATGGAAGGAGAAAGAAATGTGGAGGGGTTTATACCCCTGAGGAAGAACCGTATTCAGGTTGTATTGGACTGAAATGAAGGTCAGGGAACCTGTTAGCTTTGAAGCCTTGGCTTAATTGGTCTAGGATCAGACCTTAAAGTGTGTCCTCAAATAAAGTGGTGTTGTTCCCACATGAAGGAGGGGATGCTGTTGTACTGGTTTTCTTTGCGGAATGAATGATCAGGGAAGAGGACCGCAGGTAGAGGTAAGGATTACAAATGTACTGCCTATTCAGCCCCCAGAGAGGCATTTAGGAAAAGTAATTGCTTGGAGTGGTGGGTGGATACCAATCTGTTTGTTTTGCTCTGCTTCTTAAATGTATTTTTAAAACATTTAATTAGAAGAGAAGTATTTCATTGTGCCTATTTTTGTACTATTAAGAATAGAACTGGCTTCAAGTGATACTCTAAGATTTGCATGTCACTGATTCTGAGTCAATTAACATAAACTTAATGTTCAGGCTTAATCAATGCATTAAAAATTGCCTTGAAAAAAAGACTATTTTGTTATGCATGTCTCTACTATACCCAAATTTGAAGCAGAAATTTTATGAAAGTGTTTCCATTCTTGTCCTAAGTGGTACCTTAAGTTTATATAATGATGTTAAAGAGCACTTATCCTTTAAAAAGGAGCAAGACCTATATGCCAATCTTCATCTTTTTTTCTACAAAATGTATACTTTTGAAGAAATATATTTAATTTAATGTAATTATCTGATTTGTTAGGTAGAGATTTTATTTCATCTAGGATTTGCTAAACACTCAATTTAAAAGCCATAATACTTCATAAAATATCTTTATAAATTATCAAGACAGATTGGCCTAAGACCTGAATTAAAATATCCTATGATTAAAATAAATCTGAGTTTCAAAGAATAAATTTCTTTTAGTAAAACTATGACCTATAGCACTCTGATATTTTTCCATTTTGGAACTCTGTACTTTCTTCCTTTAGCAATCCTAGGTGAAATTTCATCCCCTTCACTCAAATGGGGAACATGTAAGGCTTAGGAAATGCAGTGTTTGTTGAAGGACAGCTCCCTTGTGTTGCAAAAGTGGTATTCAGATTTGGTTTTTGACAGATAACCTTTGCATTCTCCTCTGGTCAGCTTCCTCTAAGTCCAGTGTTCCAAGTGCTGCTGATTTTGAAGTTTCTGCTATTTTCTATGTGATTCTAGTGATGCTCACTGATTCCTGAGGTTCTAAGACCATCAGATCCCTGAGGGTTCTACCACAGTAGGGAAAAATGGAAGGAGAAAGAAATGTGGAGGGGTTTATACCCCTGAGGAAGAACCGTATTCAGGTTGTATTGGACTGAAATGAAGGTCAGGGAACCTGTTAGCTTTGAAGCCTTGGCTTAATTGGTCTAGGATCAGACCTTAAAGTGTGTCCTCAAATAAAGTGGTGTTGTTCCCACATGAAGGAGGGGATGCTGTTGTACTGGTTTTCTTTGCGGAATGAATGATCAGGGAAGAGGACCGCAGGTAGAGGTAAGGATTACAAATGTACTGCCTATTCAGCCCCCAGAGAGGCATTTAGGAAAAGTAATTGCTTGGAGTGGTGGGTGGATACCAATCTGTTTGTTTTGCTCTGCTTCTTAAATGTATTTTTAAAACATTTAATTAGAAGAGAAGTATTTCATTGTGCCTATTTTTGTACTATTAAGAATAGAACTGGCTTCAAGTGATACTCTAAGATTTGCATGTCACTGATTCTGAGTCAATTAACATAAACTTAATGTTCAGGCTTAATCAATGCATTAAAAATTGCCTTGAAAAAAAGACTATTTTGTTATGCATGTCTCTACTATACCCAAATTTGAAGCAGAAATTTTATGAAAGTGTTTCCATTCTTGTCCTAAGTGGTACCTTAAGTTTATATAATGATGTTAAAGAGCACTTATCCTTTAAAAAGGAGCAAGACCTATATGCCAATCTTCATCTTTTTTTCTACAAAATGTATACTTTTGAAGAAATATATTTAATTTAATGTAATTATCTGATTTGTTAGGTAGAGATTTTATTTCATCTAGGATTTGCTAAACACTCAATTTAAAAGCCATAATACTTCATAAAATATCTTTATAAATTATCAAGACAGATTGGCCTAAGACCTGAATTAAAATATCCTATGATTAAAATAAATCTGAGTTTCAAAGAATAAATTTCTTTTAGTAAAACTATGACCTATAGCACTCTGATATTTTTCCAGCTTTCTGATTTTAACTAGCATCTGATGTTTCGTTATACAATCTTAGCAAATGTTAGAAAGTGAAAGAAAGTGAAGTTGCTCAGTCGTGTCTGACTCTTTGCAACCCTGTGGACTGTAGCCTACCAGGCTCTTCTTTCCATGGGATTCTCCAGGCAAGAATACTGGAGTGGGTTGCCATTTCCTTCTCTAGGGGATCTTCCTGACCCAGGGATCAAACCCGGGTCTCCCGCTTGGAGGCAGATGCTTTAACCTCTGAGCCACCAGGGAAGCCAATGAATATTCCACAGATGAACAACAAAAAAACGTTCATGCTTTCGGGTTTGCTTTGATGCCTTATAATTGTATTTTGTGCTTATTTGGCCTAAGAGATCAAATAAGAATATTCAGTCCTTGAATTTTTCTGTTTTAGTTACTGAAAAGCATACTTAATAGATTTTCCTGTTTTAACAGTGATTTACTTTGATACTGAAGCCATGTGGAGGAAGTGAATCCTATTTCCCTTTTCTTAAAATAGGTCTACTGATCAACTCATAAGGATTAAATAAATATATAACATCACAAAGCCACAAATGGGAAAAACTGAGACTTGAACTTTGGTCTTTGGATTCTGAATCTGTCATCTACTTATTGCATGGCTTATGTTTTGCTTTAAGCTTTCTAGAAAGTTGAGACTTAAGCAATGGAATGAAAGGTTTAAAGACCTTAGGACATGTACTGTGGAACTGAACTTTTATTGAAAATGTGTTATGATGTATGCTCATTTAACTGAACCTTTTCAAAAGTCACTTAACACAGCTTCAAAAACAATTTCATTCATGTGAATATAGACTATAAAATGATAGCTAACGTTTCCTGGGTATGTGCCAGACACTGATACTTAGAAAATTATACTTGAAACATTTTGGAAAAAAAAACCAACTTGAAAGATTCCAAACAGAATGATACAAGTTATTGACCTGATTTTACAGGTGACAAAATGTCTAGTGAGCAGCACAGCCAGGATAAAAACCCAAGTATGTTAGCTTCAGAGTCATCAGCTTTGAACTTCTATTTCCTGTTCTGACTTTTTAAAAATAAAATGTTCTGTTGTTAAGTCAATATATAGAACAGGGTACTCCTCAAGGAGAGTTATACGACAAACTTAGCTCTTAATTCATCCCTATATTTCAACACTGGTAGGTGTAATGGGAAACTGGCAGTTTTGGATTCCCACTTGTGTGGGTACTAAAATGAGTGCTGATTTTTCTCACCATATAAATGGCTCTGGGACTCAGTTTCTGCATCTGTAAAACAATATCCCATATCCTAGGGTTGTTGTAATATTTGGATGATGATTTTTGTCGGGTGGTCATGACTGTATCAAATAGCTCCCATTTCCTATCTCCCTTCACACTAACAGTTGAACTCTACTACCTATGAGTTTAGGGAGGGCAGAGAGAACTCCAATTTTTTTCTGGAAAGAAGGCTAATGTTCTTGTGTTGGTGATGGTGGAACGTGACTTTCAATTTCTTCAGTGTACTATCCCCATCCTCTGGGCTTCCCAGGTGATGCTATTGGTAAAGAACCCACCTGCCAATGCTGGAGACCTTAGAGATGCTGGTTCAATCCCTGGGTCAGGAAGATCCCCTTAAGGAGGGCATGACAACCTCTCCTTGTATGCTTGCCTGTAGAGTCCCATGGACAGAGGAGCCTGGTGGGCTCAAGTCCATGGGGTCACAAGGAGTCTGACACGACTGAAGCGACTTATCAGGCACACACACACCATCCTTGTGTGTGCCCTGGTTGGGGCATTGAGGGGTGTGAGACTCTTGAGCGATGTCCACAGCAGCGTCTGTGGGATGCCTCCCGTCACCAAGTGTAGATGCTGAGTCAGTGTACAGGATCTGATAACCCAGGGCTCTGTGTTCTGACCTTTTCTCTGTCATGAACTTGTGGAGTCCTTTGGATAAGATCATTTAAACACAGAGGACCTCACTTTTCCCCTCCATACAGGGGAGGAGGCCAAGGAGATCAGTGAACACTAGATATGAAATGGAGAATTTTACTGTGACATTGCTTCAACTGAGCTGACAAATGAGTTGCACTTATTTTAATCCACTCAATATGGCCAAGGGAAACGAATGCTTCTGTTCCACTGGAAATTCCAAAAAGAAACAGGACCAAGCTCTTCAGGCACAACTAAAGAGTATCTGAGTCACTTGCTGAATATTAACCAAACTAATGCAACATTTGGATTTCAACAGCTCATAAAAAAGTGCAATTAACGACTGCTTATGGTCCTGTGACAAAGGCAGTCACTTCCTCAGGGGCCTTCTATGACTCCCTCCCACCTCCTCTCCTTTTTTGCTAGCACGTATCACAACCTCCACTTTCTAGTTATGTATGTGGTTCCTTGCTTAGCATCCTCTTTCCTGAAGGATGCCAAGACTGTGGGCATTCTGGCACTCAGATTTGGCAGACCCTGTCCCATCCTGCCTCCCACCAGGAGCCCTCACCTCCCCTGCTGGCCTCCTTTGACCCAGGATTCTAAATCAAGCAGGATTTACGGCTGGGATTATATGGAGCAGCGCTTCTTTATAAGGCCATGCCTTGAGTCCAGCTAGTTGTTTTCACAGCTGGAACAAATCCATATACTACATCCTAAGGCCTAGGGAATGATACCCTTTTAAGATTCTGAAACTGTGTAGACTGAAGCCGCAAATGAGGCAAAGCCATCAAAGGAATGTCCTGACCCCTAAACACAAAAGTGCTAAATTTGATGAAAGATTTTGGCAACAAGGAGAGTCTCTAGCAAAACACTCCCTGGCAGTTGGTTATTAATTGCCCTCCAGGAAAGGTAGACGCTTGGTGGTCCTCAGAAAGTGTCTCTTTCAGACGAATTGCAGGAATTACCTGAGAGGGGCTCCACCTGTCTCTTTTCTGACGGTTATGAGATTATGTGATCATGGACTGCAGCACACCAGGCTTCCCTGTCCTTTTCTATCTCCAGGAGCTTTCTCAAACTCATGTCCGTTGAGTCAGTGATGACATCCAAACATTTCATCCTCTGCTGTCCCCTTCTCCCACCGGCAGTCTTTCCCAGCATCAGGGTCTTTTGCAATGACTTGGCTCTTCGCATCGGGTGGCCTAAGTATTGGAGCTTCAGCTTCAGCATCAGTCCTTCCAATGAATATTCAGGGTTGATTTCTTTTGGAATTGACAGTTTTGATCTCCTTGCTGTCTAAAGGACTCTTGAGAGTCTTCTCCAGCACCACAATTCTTCAGCATTCAGCCTTCTTTACGGTACAACTCTCACATCTGTACATGGCTACTGCGAAAACGTTAGTTCTGAGTATATAGCTGTGAGAAGTTCATTTTAGCTTCATGCATCTTTTTTAATATCTCTTTTAATCTTTGTGACACTTTTTTCTTCAACACTATCTCTGATGATAAGTCCACAAGAGATATACTTTATGCATTTTTTCAACAATAGATGATGGCTGTAATTTATCCCCTTTTCTGCAGCTAATATGAGTTAATATGTGCAACTCACTAAGAGCGAACTCTTGTACAGCGTTTTCCTTCTATCTACTCTAGACCTCTGTGTACACCTCTCTCTGGGCCACATGATCCACAATGCCGAGATTGTCCTTGATAACTTCTGTTTTTTCATCCCTAGTTTTTATGATGTTTCCAGATCTTAATTCCTCTTACCCCTAATTCCTAATACTACATACCTCAATTCAGTTCAGTTCATTTCAGTTCCTTAGTTGTGTCCAACTCTTTGTGACCTCATGGACTGTAACTTGCCAGGCTTCCCTGTCCATTACTAACTCCCAGAGTTTACTCAAACCCATGTGCATTGAGTGGGTGATGCCATCCAACCATCTCATCCTCTGTTGTCCCCTTCTTCCACCTTCAATCATTCCCAGCATCAGGGTTTTTACTAATGAGTCAACTCTTTATATCAGGTGGCCAAAGTATTGGAGTCTCAGCTTCAACATCAGTCCTTCCAATGAATATTCAGGACTGATTTTCTTTAGGATGGATTGGCTGGATCTCCTTGCAGTCCAAGGGACTCCCAAGAGTCTTCTTCAACACCAAAGTTCAAAAGCATCAATTCTTCAGTGCTCAGCTTTCTCACATCCATACATGACTACTGGAATAACCATAGCTTTGACTAGATGGACCTTTGTTGGCAAAGTAATGTCTTTGCTTTTTAATAAGCTGTCTAGGTCGGTCATAACTTTTCTTCCAAGGAGCAAGTGCCTATTAATTTCATGGCTGCAGTCACCATCAGAAGTGATTTTGTAGCACCCAAAATATAAAGTCTCTCATTGTTTCCCCATCTATTTGCCATGAAGTGATGGAACCAGATGCCATGATCTTAGTTTTCTGAATGTTGAGCTTTAAGCCAACTTTTTCACAGTCCTCTTTCACTTTCATCAAACAACTCTTTAGTTCTTGCTTTCTGCCATAAATGTGGTGTCATCTGCATATCTGAGGTTATTGATATTTCTTCAGACAATCTTGATTCCAGTTTGTGCTTCATCCACCCCAGCATTTCTTATGATGTACTCTGCATATAAGTTAAATAAGCAGGGTGACAATATACAGCCTTGCCATACTCCTTTCCTGATTTGAAGCTAGTCTTTTGTTCCATGTCCTGTTCTAACTCTTGCTTCTTGATGTGTCTTCTGCAGGTCAGGTGGTCTGGTATTCCACAGTTTGTTGTGATCCACACAGTCAAAGGTTTTGGCATAGTCAATAAAGTAGAAGCAGATGTTTTTCTGGAACTCTCTTGCTTTTTTGATGGTCCAATGGACAGTTTTCTAACAAGACCTCTTTCTCACTTTACAGCTAGCTACTGAGCTCAGGGCAGGGCATAGGATGAGATGCTAAGGACATACCATTGCAAAATAGACATGATTCATGTCTTCAGAAAAGAAGATGCTAAGCATCCTCTGTGTGTGCCTATGTGCTCAGTTGCTTCAGTTGTGTCCTGCTCTATGTGACCCCGTAGACTGTAGTCCACCAGAATCCTCTGTTTATGGGATTCTCCAAGCAAGAATACTAGAGTGGGTTGCCATGTCCTCCTCTAGGGGATCTTCCAAACCCAGGGACTGAACCTGCATCTCCTGTATCTCCTGCCTTGCAGTGGATTCTTTACTGCTGAGACACCGAGGAATCCCTGTGTTCCAACATGTGCTCCAACATAAATCAATCCTGAATATTGATGAGACACTGTTGCCATACTAGGGAGTCTCTGCAATTGTTAATATGATAGAATATTTGGGGTTAATTGGAAGTGAGTTATTCCAAACACCCCTTAAATGCAGATAACCAGAACTATTCAACTGATGCTCATAAGAGACTTAATTTGCTGTTATATTCATTCTGTATGTATTGCATTTAAATCCCCAGCCTTCTATTAATTACAAGTGAGATGTAGAGGATGGGCTGGAAATCATCTTTGAAAGTTTGTGCAGAGTACGATAATTGTCTGTGTCATCTTATCCCTGACTTGGTTTTACAGTTGTATTCTAAAGACAATTCGAGTGTATGCTTCATTTAGTTGTGAGGTTCATCCACTTCTGAAACTATCATTTATTAAGCTATTGCTGTTGCTTAAGATAGTATGCTAAACTCTTTCTATATATTGTCTTAATCCTCAAAACAAGATCTTTGAGTTGGAACTTAGTATCCCCATTTCACATGTAAGAACACTGGAAACAATTAGGCACTGAGAGTCCAGTGAGATAAGAGAGCTAGAGTATAGATCCATGGAGCTATATCTGACCTCAGAGTCTGTGTTTATCACTGGAACGTGCAGCTTCCAGGGCAAGAGGGCCTTTACTGAATGCAGGCTGCACAGAGTGATGGAGCTAGCATGATGGTTAATGACAGCCCTGACCCAGCTGACCAGTTACTGGCTGAGTTTTCTTGGTTAGGTCACTAACTCTCGAAACTTACTTATTTATCTCTATATTAGAGATAATAATTATCATTATTACCCTAAGTTGCAGTGTTACCTTAGGGATCATAATGAGGCACTGGATGGGAAAGCAGTTTGCAAATAGTAAACTGATACATAATATTAGTTATTTTTAACCAACCCCTTTTCACTCTTTCCACTAGAGAGAAAGAATGTCTACCTTCCTAGCCGTGATTTGATTTGGTCAAGACCACTTTTGTTGTTGTTGTTGTTGTTGTTGTTTAATGCTTTATTCCATTTCACAGTACTGTATTGGTTCTGCCATACATTGACATGAATCAGCCACAGGTGTAGACGATCTCCCCGTGCTAAAGCCCCCTCCCACCTCCCTTCCCTGCCCATCCCCCCGGTTCATCCCATACACCGGCCCCAAGCATCCTGTATCCTGTATTGAACATAGACTGGTGCTTCATCTCCCATATGATTGTATACATGTTTCGTTGTCATTCTCCCAGATCTTCCCACTCTCTTCCTTTCCCTCTGAAGCCAAAAGTCCGTTCTATACCTCTGTGTCTCTTATATTGTCTCACTTTCGGGGTCATCATTACTGTCTTCTAAATTCCATATATATGTGTCAGTATACTGTATTGGTGTTTTTCTTTCTGGCTTACTTCACTCTGTACAATCGGCTCCAGTTTCATCCATCTCATTAGAACTGCGTTAAACTTATTCTTTTTGAGGGCTGAGTAATACTCCATTGTGTATATGTACCACTGCTTTCTTATCCATTCATCTGCTGATGGACATCTGGGTTGTTTCCATGTCCTGGCGATTATAAACAGTGCTGCAGTGAACATTGGGGTACACGTGTCTCTTTCAATTCGAGTTTCCTCAGTGTGTATGCCCAGCAGTGGGATTGCTGGGTCGTAAGGTCAAGACCACTTTTTAAAGAAAACCTAAATGTTGAAGTTATGTGTGAAATGGCTCACTTGGCCATCTTTGCAAGGGTTTTTTGTTGTATTTTTGAAAATGGATGTGAGCAGCCTCAACATCCCAGTCTTGCAGGTACTAAGTTGTGCATTCAATATTAATCTATTCAAAAGAAGCATTGAGTAAAAAACCTGAAGCAATACAATCAAAAGGGATATGCAGCAAACAAATTCCATATAACATTTCAATGTAATTGATGCATTGCTTTATTCTTCATAATTTCACTGTCTCACTGCAATTTAGCTGGACTCTCATAAGGCCTGGTAACTTCGAGTGAAGTTGATAAGAAGTGCAGGTACCACATTTGGCTTGCTAGCAAATTCCCTTTTTCTGTGCTTATAAATTTATAAAAGCATAAAAGTTGGGATATCATATTTCATTCAGCACTGCATTCTGTCCAGTTAGAAGTTCTTTCTCTCATAGTAGTAGAAAGGAATATAATGCAAAACATAATCTCTTTCCTGAATTACTGTCAGGTCAGATCAGATCAGTCACTCAAGTCATGTGTAAGGAGGGTGACAATATACAGCCTTGAAGTACTCCTTTTCCTATTTGAAACCAGCCCATTGTTCTGTGTCCAGTTCTACCTGTTGCTTCCTGACCTGTATATAGGTTTCTCAAGAGACAGGTCAGGTGGTCTGGTACTCCCATCTCTTAAAGAATTTTCTACACTATACTGGGCCCTTAACTGAACTTTATGCACTTTTCTTACCTTATAATCTACAGTTATCCACAGTAAGTTTTCTAAAGTTTAAATTGAATCCCACTGCTTCCCTGCTTAAAGCCCTCTAGCGGATTTCCACAGTAACCAGAAAGAAGTATAGCTCCTTGACCATGACTTCTAATGCCTGACCTTTCCTTCTGACTTCTTCCTAAAATCTCTGTACTCAAAGCATTCCAGACTCTCTGGATTTCTTCTCTTTGCCACCTCTTTCAGGTCTTGATCCTTGGTTTCTGTCTGCTTGGGATACTTTCTCCTGCTTCTTACAAGGCAGTCTTTTCAGAACTGTGATTGAAACGCAAAGGTCACCTCTTCCAAGAGGACTTCCCCAAGTACATTATGTAAACTTGCTAATCAAGCCACTCTAGACCCTAATACTCCACATTATTCCTTTTTCTTATCAGTAGTATCTGAAGTTCTTTTATTCACTTCCGTGCTCTTCATCTGTTTCTCCCCAGTGGAATGTTAGCTTCTCTGCAGTAATGGTTATGTGTTATCCTTGGCTGTGCCCTTGGAGTCTGGCACATCATAGGTGTTCAGAAATGGCCAATGATCATTTAAGTGAAAGTTCTTGATTAAGTCACTTATCATTTCTGAGATTCAGCCTCCTGATTTGTCTACAGAGAATACTAATCATCTTCTCTATGTATTAGTTTTCTGAGATTTTGTGGCACTCTCGACAATGTTAGCATCTGCCTTTGCAGGACTTTCCTTGGGCAGAGGTCCAGGGATGAAGGACAGGGCCTGTTTTGAAGAGTGCACCGGCCAGTGAGGTCGGCAAGGACTGGACGAGTAACTGACGCACGTTGATCGCTATACTGGGTTGCTGAATTGTACGGCTCCGGGGGTACTTTTCAGTTGGTGGTATGTTAAGCCCAGCTTAATTGCCCTAAATGATGTAACACATTGTTTTAAATACTTTAAAATATTAACTCATATGATATTCATGAACAGCTGATGAGGAGGTTTCCCTGGTGATCCACTGCTTAAGAAGCCACCTGCCAGTGCCGGGGCCATGGGTTCGACCCCTGGTTTGGAAAGCTCCCAAGACTATCCATGATTTTAACAACTGCACAAAAGAAGTATCAGCATTACAGGTTTTGGGGAGGGGGGCAGTTGCTATGGGTAGCTTATATGGAGTGTCTACCGTCCTGTTGGTGGCTGCAGTCGTGATAATAAAAGCAGTGCAGGGCCAGCCTGTTGATAAGGCAGCTTGTATCTTCCCCAGACTTTCTCCTTTGTATGTTTTGAAAGGAGCAGGCAAAATGAATTCAAAAGAAAACCTCAGAGCATTAGAAAGAACAAAAACCATTAAGCCTTTACAGAAACTTCTCAGTGTAAGGAGACAAATGTGTAATTAAATCTAGAAGTTGTTTCTTTCTGTTTTCTCTTTCTTCTCCTTAAAAAGAAAGAAAGTGCAATGCAAAAAAAAAAAAATTAAAAAGCCCAATTACCAGTGATAATGAGAGTCATGGAGTAAATGTGCCCAAAACAGAAGAAAAAATGTGTTGCTATGTGAATGCAATTTTAGGGAGAGCAATTGTAAAGGAAAGCTTTCTTATGCTAGACTGGAAATTACAGCCGAAGCAAGTGAGATGCCATCTATTACTGTTAGATAATTTAAAGTAAAACTGTTTCTTTGGTGGTGGATGGGCTGCAGGGAAAAGTTCATCAACCGTGAACTGGAGACATGTATATAGAGTCAGTATGTGGGGTCTGCTAAGGAGTGGGTGCAGCATTTAGACTGAGGTTGCCAAGATAGAGAATGTTAGGAACAGGGCCATCTTGCAGCTTAACCTTTCCTACATTCATTATTGTTTTGTTCCACTTTTAAATATTGTTTTGTTATCTAGTGATCTAAATTTTGGGGTGAAATATTGTGTTTTGTATTTTGTTCCTACTGTGCTTATTTGGCTGTTTCTAAATGTTGGTTTGCTCTTGCAGTATTTTCTCCTGCTGGAATATGTATAGTCAGCCAGTTCCCCGAGAATGTTCATTTCATTTGAAACTGAATAAGAAAATGATATTATGTGAACTGGAAGACTTCCTAACAGTAATTTTTAGTAGTTGCCTTTATAGTTCGATTTGGAAACCTAATAATATTTCCCTTTGCTTCATTATTATTTTATAATGAGCAAGTCCAACAATAGGAGGACTTCCTTCAACCATGATACGTCTGATGCTATCTTTAAGGCAGGGAATGTGAGTCCCATTTGAGCCTTGCTTCTGTATGTCTATAATATGGATTCCTGCTTAAGAGGAATGTCTGAAGGGAAACGGAGGGATAGGTGGGCATACAGACGGTCAAGAGGCACATGAAAAGATGGTCAGTATTACTAATTATCAGAGAAATACAAAACTACAATGAGGTATCACTTCACACCAGTCAAGAACAGCCATCATCAAACAAAATCTATAAACAAAAAATGCTGGAAAGGTTGTGGAGAAAAAGGAACCCTCCTACACTGTTTCTGGGAATGTACATTGGCACAGCCACCGTGGAGAACAGTATGGAGGTTTCTTAAGAAACTGCAAACAGAGCTACCATATACTTCTGCAGTCTTATTCCTGGGTATACATCCACGGAAAACCATAGTTAGAAAAGACACGTGTTATCCCATTGTTTACTGCAGCACTATTTCCAATAGCCAGGATGTGGAAGCTATGAGGTATCACTTCACACCAGTCAAGAACAGCCATCATCAAACAAAATCTATAAACAAAAAATGCTGGAAAGGTTGTGGAGAAAAAGGAACCCTCCTACACTGTTTCTGGGAATGTACATTGGCACAGCCACCGTGGAGAACAGTATGGAGGTTTCTTAAGAAACTGCAAACAGAGCTACCATATACTTCTGCAGTCTTATTCCTGGGTATACATCCACGGAAAACCATAGTTAGAAAAGACACGTGTTATCCCATTGTTTACTGCAGCACTATTTCCAATAGCCAGGATGTGGAAGCAACCTAAATGTCCTTCAATGGAGGAATTGATAAAGAAGAAGATGTGAGAGAGAGAGAGACAGAGAGAGACAAAGAGAGAGGGAGACTATTACTCTTCCATAAAAAAGAATGAAGTAGTGCCATTTGCAGCAAGATGCATGGACGTTGAGATGGTCATACTAAGTGAAGTAAGTCAGACAAAGACAAATATCATATGATATCAATTTTATGTGGAATCTTAAAAAAAATGTTACAAAACAAAAACAGAATCACAGGTGTAGAAAACAAACTTATGCTTACCAAGGTATAAGCCGGAATTGGAGGAGATAAACTGGGTGATTGGAATTGACATATACACACTACTGTATATAAAATAAATAACTAATGACCTACTGTATAGCACAGGGAGCTTTACTCAGTATTCTGTAATGAGCTGTATGGGAATAGAATCTAAAAGTGAGTGGATATATATTTATTTACAATAAGTTCATTTTGCTGTACAGCATAAACTAACATTATTGTAAGTCAACTATACTCCAATAAAAATTAATTTAAAAATAAAAGGAAAAAATCTAGATTCTGCAGTCAGGTTGAGAATTCACAGCTCAATGACCTTGAAATGGTAGAGATGAACTCTACTGTGCTCCCTTTTAGAAACTGTAATCTCCTGGTCTTTTGGTTCTGCAAAATACATCCAACTTTGTTATTTTGCAAACTGGAATTCGATGAGCTTATGCTGAAAACCTATCACTTGGCATACTCTGTAGCACAAGATTCTTTGACAGGTACGTCACTTAGTATATTTGTTCAGCACTGTGCCAGGCACTGCAGGGAACTCAAGAGAAAATAAATCATAGTTGCTGTTCTCAAGGAGCATGTAATTTTCTTGCGTGGTTTAAATAAATGCATTCAAAGCTGGAAGTCCAAAGGATGAGCTTCAGGAAAGCACAACAGTGTAACTGTATTCATTATTTTTCAGAGGAGGGTATCTAGAGCTCACATTAGATTTTTCAATAATTTTGTTTAGAAAAAAGGATTAAGAACCACACAAACAGAGAAATAAACAAGTTCCAGCCTGTGCAATTCTGTTCCAAGTGTACCAGGAATTCAAGAAGAGATCAATACTGTCTTAACTATTTGAAAAAGCATTGTAGCATGCTGGGCTCTGAAAATTTTGATATGCAGAGAAGAAACCTAATAGAATTCTAGGCAAAAGCACTGAAAATCATCTACCTCCTTCACTTGGAAATAAAGACATAGGGCAAACTGTTTTTATGTAGGAGCAAAAGTAAATAAATTAATTAAAATAGATATATGAAATTGTATAAAACTGAATGTGGATTTTGGCTTTGTGGTCAGAATCTCTGTGTGGTCAGAATCTCTTAGGTGATTACCCACATCTATAAAACTGAACGGTAATAGCTACCTTCTAGAAATAGCATTGGAGAAGGCGATGGCACCCCTCTCCAGTACTCTGGCCTGGAAAATCCCATGGATGGAGGAGCCTGGTGGGCTGTAGTCCATGAGGTCGCTAAGAGTCGGACACGATTGAGCGACTTCACTTTCACTTTCATGCATTGGAGAAGGAAATGGCACCCCACTCCAGTGTTCTTGCCTGGAGAATCCCAGGGATGGGGGAGCCTGG
>SJYC01011453.1:0-17638 GCA_006408675.1 Madoqua kirkii | reverse complement strand
AAAACAACGGAATGGGAAAGACTGGATATCTCTTCAAGAAAATCAGAGATACCAAGGGAACATTTCATGCAAAGATGGGCTCAATAAAGGACAGAAATGGTCTGGACGTAACAGAAGCAGAAGATATTCAGGAGGTGGCAAGAATACACAGAACTGTACAAAAAAGATCTTCACGACCCAGATAATCGTGATGGTGTGATCACTCATCTAGAGCCAGGCATCCTGGCATGTGAAGTCAAGTGGGCCTTAGAAAGCATCACTACGAACAAAGCTAGTGGGAGTGATGGCATTCCAGTTGAGCTGTTTCAAATCCTGAAAGATGATGCTGTGAAAGTGCTGCACTCAATATACCAGCAAATTTGGAAAACTCAGCAGTGGCCACAGGACTGGAAAAGGTCCATTTTCATTCCAATTCCAAAGAAAGGCAATGCCAAAGAATGCTCAGACTACTGCACAATTACACTCATCTCACATGCTAGTCAAGTAATGCTTAAAATTCTCCAAGCCAGGTTTCAGCAGTACATGAACTGTGAACTTCCAGATGTTCAAGCTGGTTTTAGAAAAGGCAGAGGAAGCAGAGATCAAATGGCCAACATCCATCGGATCATGGAAAAAGAAAGCGAGTTCCAGCAAACATCTATTTCCACTTTATTGACTATGCCAAAGCCTTTGACTGTGTGGATCACAATAAACTGTGGAGAATTCTGAAAGAGATGGGAATACCAGACCACCTCACCTGCCTCTTGAGAAACCTGTATACAAGTCAGGAAGCAACAGTTAGAACTGGACATGGAACAACAGACTGGTTCTAAATAGGAAAAGGAGTACGTCAAGGCTGTATATTGTCACCCTGCTTATTTAACTTCTATGCAGAGTACGTCATGAGAAATGCTGGACTGGAAGAAACACAAGCTGGAATCAAGATTGCTGGGAGAAATATCAATAACCTCAGATATGCAGATGACACCACCCTGATGGCAGAAAGTGAAGAGGAACTAAAAAGCCTCTTGATGAAAGTGAAAGACGAGAGTGAAAAAGTTGGCTTAAAGCTCAACATTCATAAAATGAAGATCATGGCATCTGGTCCCATCACTTCATGGGAAATAGATGGGAAACAGCGGAAACAGTGTCAGACTTTATTTTGGGGAGCTCCAAAATCACTGCAGATAGTGACTGCAGCCATGAAATTAAAAGACGCTTACTCCTTGGAAGAAAAGTCATGGCCAACCTAGATAGCATATTGAAAAGCAGAGACATTACTTTGCCGACTAAGGTCCGTGTAGTCAAGGCTATGGTTTTTCTTGTGGGCATGTATGGATGTGAGAGTTGGACTGTGAAGAAGGATGAACACAGAAAAGTTGATGCTTTTGAACTGTGGTGTTGGAGAAGACTCTTGAGAGTCCCTTGGACTGCAAGGAGATCCAACTAGTCCATTCTGAAGGAGATCTGCCCCAGAATTTCTTTGGAAGGAATATACTAAAGCTGAAACTCCAGTACTTTGGCCACCTCATGCGAAGAGTTGACTCCTTGGAAAAGACTCTGATGCTGGGAGGGATTGAGGGCAGGAGGAGAAGGGGACGACAG
Source organism: Madoqua kirkii (assembly GCA_006408675.1). Classification (NCBI taxonomy): domain Eukaryota; kingdom Metazoa; phylum Chordata; class Mammalia; order Artiodactyla; family Bovidae; genus Madoqua; species Madoqua kirkii. Next base: position 16,054 of record SJYC01011453.1, on the reverse strand, counting down.
AGGATGAGATGGCTGGATGGCATCACTGACTCAATGGACATGAGTCTGAGTGAACTCCGGGTGATGGTGATGAACAGGGAGGCCTGGCATGGTGCGATTCATGATGTTGCAAAGAGTCGGACATGACTGAGCGACTGTACTGAACTGATATAGATTCAGATCAGTTCAGCCGACTCTTTGTGACCCCATGGACTGCAGCACGCCAGGCTTCCCTGTCCATCACCAACTCCCAGAGCTTTCTCAAACTCATGTCCATCAAGTCGGTGATGACCTCCAACCATCTCATCCTCTGTCGTCCCCGTCTCCTCCCAGCTTCAATCTTTCCCAGCATCAGTATCTTTTCCAATGAGTCAGTTATTCACATCAGGTGGCCAAAGTATTGGAATTTCAGCTTCAGCATCAGTTCTTCCAATGAATATCCGGAAGTGTTTCCTTTAGGATAGACTGGTTGGATCGCCTTGCTGTCCAAAGGACTCTCAAGAGTCTTCTCCAACACCACAGTTCATAAGCATCAATTCTTCAGTGCTCAGCTTTCTTTATAGTCCAACTCTCACATCACACATTATCTTGATACTATTATTGAATGTTCTAGCCTATAGTGCCACCTCTGTCACATAGGGTTTCAACATCTGCTAATGTGACACGTGAGAAGGCACACCTAAGTGCAAGTTTAATGTGCATTTCTCTTATGCATTTAGGGTTATCTTTTAAGTAATATTTTCAAGACAAGAGGTGAGAAGTGGTGGGTGGAGGAAGAATTAACAATGCTGAGAACCCTTTATGAGGCCCAGATGCTGCACTTCATTTAATTCTCATGATGGCCTGATGAGATGAGGAACCACTACCTTCCCCATTTTCGGTGAGGATGCTGTGCTCACAGAGCCAGCAAGTGGCTGAGCAGCGGCTCCGGCCAAGCCTGTCTGTCTCCCCCATTCTGCCCCCTGCAACGCCTTCAGGGATGGTGCATATGCCTCAGGGCCGTATGGGGTCAGAGGTAAGGTGCTTACTGCCAGCTGTACCACCTCTCTCATTCCTGAAATGACATGATGGGGGACTGGTTAGCTGCATAGGGCCTTGGTCTATGTGGAGTGTAGGCTTACTCCTTGCCTGACTCCTTGTCTGCCTTCTCCTCATTGGGACACAAAGCTTTAATGAAAGAAATAATCTTGCTGTAGACATATAAAGCCTTATGATCTTTCTAAAGAATTAAATCTATCAATCACAGAGATATTGTGATTTATAGGAGATATATATTGGGTCATTCAGATGGCCAAAACACCTTTCTCATATATATTTGGTTTGCATTCACAGTTCCTGGCTCACAACTCCCCAAAGCCTTGGAAATTCCTAAATGTTGAGAATGATAAAAGTGTCTTTTACCATGTGAATGAGGTATCTTTTAGCAGCACCTAAGAAAGGGGGCTGGTTGCCTGGAGAACTAGGCAGGTGATTAGAGGGTGGGGGAGGAGAAAGGGACTAGGGGTTGAATAAATCATCAGCTCATGATTTAGTTAATCATGACTGTATAATGGAGCTACCATGCAGACTCAGCACGGGTACTGTGCGGTTCATTGCTCAGTCGAGTCCACCTCTGCGATCCTTTAGGTTGTAGTCTGCCAGGCTCTTCTGTCCATGGGATTTTCCAGGCAAGAGGGGATCTTCCTGATCTAGGGATAGAGCCTGCATCTCCTGCATTGTAGGTAGATTCTTTAACCGCTGAGCCCTTGGGGAAGCCCAGTAAAGATCCAGAAGGACAGCTTTTTGGCTCCTTTTCACATCAGGCAAACAGAACACTTCTAAGTGCCCCCTTGTGTGCCCAAAGCTTCATGAAGACAGAGCTTCTCTGTTTGGAACCTTGCTTTATGTATCTCTTCACTCGGCTGTTACTCAGCTGTTGATTCATATCCTTTAACAGCCTTTTATAATAAAGTAGCAATTGAGTAAGTAAATGGGCTTCCCTGAGTTCTCTGAGCATTTCCCAACAAATTAATCAAACCCAAGGAGACGTTGTGGAAACTTCTAGCTTATGGTCAGTTGGTTGGAAACACAGGTAACAACCTACGTTAGCTCCTGGGGTCTGAGGTAGAGGGCGGTCTTATAGGACTTAGTCCTCTACCCATGAGTCTGATTCTATCCCTAGGTAGAGAGGGTCAGAATTGAGGTGGAGGACACCCTCCTGGCATCTGAGAATCACTGGTTGTGGGTGTGGGGCAGCCTACACACACACAAGTTAAAACTGGGTCCAGGAACCCTTTCCAATCACTGAGTACAGGAAGAAGCTACAGAGTCTCTTGGTTTAGGCAGATATTTTAAATAAGGTTGGCTTTGTTTACTTACTTTAAAATTTGTTCTATTATTTTTGGCTGTGCTGGGTCTTTGTTGCTGCACGTGGGCTGTCTCTAGTTGCGGCAAGCAGGGGTCACTCCCAGCGGTGGAGCACAGGCTTCTCATTGCGGTGGCCTCTCTTGTTGCGGAGCACGACTCTAGGGAGCACTAGCTTCAGTACTTGAAGCATGTGAGCTCAGTAGTTGTGGCACATGGGCTTAGTTGTCCCACGGCATGTGGAACCTTCTGGGACCAGAGATTGAACTTGTGTCCCTTGCACTGGCAGGCAGATTCTTCACCACAGGATCACCAGGAAAGCTCCTATATATATATATTTTTTTTTTTAATTGATAGTTTTGATTGAACAGAGTTAAACTTGAGTTGTTGTGACTTTAGGATAAAAAAGTTATGACTCTAAATTGTTCAATGACATTTGGCAACAATTATTTACATGTATGTCTGTTTCAATGAATTGGATGTGACACTCATTTGATACCCTAGAGCTTTTGAGTCAATGCGCTTTTGGTATGTAAATGGTCTAGAGCCCTAAGGGTCTATCTCTGTGTTGCCTACAGATTCATCTTCATTTGTGTGCAGGGAGACAGCCTAAGGAATCCCAGGGGACAGAAACATCTTAGACAGGGTGCTTTAATCTCTTGCTTCTTGCCTCTGTAGACAATGTACATGAGCACATTTTTATCAATGACATGAATGATAAAAGCAAAGTCTCGGGATTTCTGCTTTTAGCCCCAACATCTAAAGAGCTTAGAAGAAATAGATAAATCCACTATTTGGAGATTTTAACCTCTTCTGTCAGTAATTGATAGATCAACTAGGCAGAAAATCAGTAAGGATATAACTGATCTAAGTGTTATCAATCAGCTTCATCTAATTGACACTTATGGAGTACTCCATCCAACACAGAAGATCACCAAGAGAGACCAACATTTTGGGCCATAAAACACAACTTAACAAATTTAAAAGAGTATAAAGCATACAAAGTATGTTCTCAGAACAAAATGTAATGAATCTAGAAATCTGTAACAGAAAGCTGGAAAGTATCAGAAAGCAATAAAGATAGCTGGAAAATTCCCAAATACTTGGATATGAAACAACCTATTTCTAAACAGCACACATGTTGAAGAAGAAGTCTCAAGACCAGGTGGCCAAGAGGTTATTAAAAGATGCTCGACATCCCTAGTAAGTAGGGGGCTTCCCTCATAGCTCAGTCAGTAAAGAATCTGCGTGTGATGCAGGATACCCAGGTTCGATTCCCAGGTCAGGAAGACACTCTGGAGAAGGAATTGGCAACCCACTCCAATATTCTTGTCTGAAGAATCCCATGGACAGAAAAGCCTGGCAGGCTGTACAGTCTATGGGGTCACAAGTGTCGAACATGACTTAGTGACTAAACCACAAATCATTAGGGAAATGAAAAGCAAAACTGTGATGTGATCTACGTCACACATTCAGAATGGCAGTAATGAAAAAGACAAAACATAAGTGTTGGAGAACATTTGTTAAAAGGGAACACTTGTGCACTCTTGGTGGGAATGTAAATTGGTGTGGCTACTATGGAAACAGTGATTTCAAAAAATTAAAAATAAAACTTCTACAAGAAAACATAAAAAAGCTTCTTGACTTAGAGTTGGTGATGAGTTTTTCGGTACAACACTAGAAGCACAATCCATGAATGAAAAACATTGATAAGCTGGACTTTATTCAAAGGAAAGCCTTCTTCTTTGTGCAAGACACTCACTGTTAAGAGAATGAAAAGACAAACCATGGTAATTAACATATATATGATAGAGGACTCACATCTAAGAAGATATACAAAGAATGCTAAAAACTCAAGGATAAGAAAGCAAACCCCAGTTTAAAAATAGGCAAGATATCTGAACAGAAACTTTATCAAAGAAGCTATCAGTTCAGTTACAAATAAACATATGAAAAGATACCAAACATCTTTTGCATTAAGGAAATAGAAATAAAAGTAATAAAACACCACTAACATCTATTAGAACGGCTGAAATCTAAAAAACTAAATGCCAGTTGTTGGCAAGGATGCAGAGCAAGAAGCACACTTATTAATTGCTGGTGAGAAGGCAAAATGGAACAAGTACTTTGGAAGACTTGTTTGGTGGCTTATTTTGAGGCTAAACTTAGTCTTACCATATAATCCAGCAATTGTGTACCTAGTATTTAATGCACAACTGATTAAAAAGCTTACATCCATACAAACACTTGCAGACTAATATTTACAGCAGTTGTAATCATGATCACTAAGAACTGGAAGCAGGGACCTTCCCTGGTGATACAGTGGTTAACAATCTGTCTTGCAATTCAGGAGACAAAGGTTCAACCCCTGGTCGGGAGCTGAGATCCCATATGCTGCAGAACAATTAAGCCTGCCCATCACAGCTTACTGAGCCTGTGTGCTTCAGAGCCCAAGCACCACAAGGACACAACTAAGTCCTGATGCAGCCAAATAAATAATTAAATGTTTTGGAAAAGAACTTGAAGCAGCCCAAAATGAAATCTTGTCTCCTCATCAAGGTAAAATGTATGTAATATCAAGCCACACAAAAATACTAGTGAATCTTAAAAGCATTGCTAAGTGAAAGAAGCCAGTCTGTAAGGCTACATACTCTATGACTATGATTACATGACATTCTGGAAAAGGCAAAACTGTAAAAACAGTAAATAGATCAGTGATTGCCAGGGCTTTGAACAGGTGAATTACAGGGGAGGTTTTTAGAGCAGTGAAACTATTCTGTATGACATTAATGGTGGTGACGGATAAGCAAGACTGGGCATTGATCCAAACCATCAAGTGGTTTCTGTGCACTTTAAAGTTTGAGAAGCACAGGTTTGCTATGACCCATGTATTTCCAGGTGGTACAGTGCTAAAGAATCCTCCTGCCAATGCAGGAGACTCAAGAGACATGGGTTCGATCCCTGGGTAGGAAAGATCCCCTGGAGAAGGAAATGACAATTCACTCCAGTATTCTTGCCTGGAGAATTTTATGGAGAGAGAAGCCTGGTGGGCTACAAAGAGTCAGATTCGATTGAGTGACTGAGCTCACAGCAACACACTCAGTCCAAATCCACTGGTGCCAGACATGAGTGAAGAGGACCTCAGATGACTCCAGCCCTACGCCTCATCTGAGGGCAACAGCATGATGGACTTCCCTGGTGGTCCAGTGGTTGGGAGTCTGCCGCCAGTGTGAGGGACACAGGTTTGATTCCTGGTCCAGGAGGATCCCACATGCTGCAGCTCGTGTGCCTGGAGCTTGGACACTGACGGCAACGAAGAGTAGCCCCGGCTCACCACCACTAGAGGAAGCCTGTGTGCACAGAGAAAGACCCAGCACAGCTACAACTAAATAAATGCAATAGCGTGAGACACGAGAGTCACTCAGCTGTGCCCAGTCAACCCACAGACTTGTAAAGAGATAATAAGAAATTGTTGGTCTTTGCTATTAAGTACTGGAGTGGTTTATAAGGCCACAATAGATAACCAGTCCAGATGGCTCAGTGGGTAAAGAATCCGACTGCAGTGCAGGAGATATAGGAGACGTGATTTGGTCCCCTGGAGTAGGAAATGGCAACCCACTCCAGTATTTTTGCCTGAAAAATGTCATGGACAGAGGAGCCTGTTGGGCTACAGTCTATGGGGTTGCAAAGAGTCAGACACAATTGAGGAGAGTGAAAGATCTAAGGTTGTACCTTGATCTAGGGACTCCTACCATGTTGCCTTGCTTACCCCAAAGAGAGAAATGTCTGAACTATCAGAGGAGAAAAATGGAAAAGACCTCTAGGCAACATTCCCAAGTCAAGGCAGACAGTTACTCCAGCTCATTCCTTACCCTTCTCACCCATTCTCCAGCAGAATGAACAGATTTCATTATAAATGGTCAATAGCTAGTTCTTCAGTTCTCTTTCTAAGGGAAGAATTAAAACAATGCTCAGGTTATCAGGAAAAAAATGGTGATGGCATCATGCAGTTCTCAGGAAGGTTCCAAGAGTTTCCCCACTCAGTGTAACCAGACAGGAACCAACGAGGGGCTCAGGCCTCGATGTTACAAAAATAGGGGTGGGGAGTACAGATACGCACTTGAACAAGAATTAGCTCACACAGTTGAAGAAGTGAGAGTGAAAGTCGCTCAATCACGTCCAACTGTTTGCAACCCCATGGACTATACAGTCCTTGGGATTCTCCAGGCCAGAATACTGGAGTGGGTAGCCATTCCCTTCTCCAGGGGATCTTCCCAACCCAGGGACTAAACTGAAGAAACAAACTTCTTTTCTGGGTGCGCCGTGCAACTTGCAGAATCTTAGTTTCCTGGTCAGGGATTGAACTCGGCCAGCAGTGAAAGCGCTGAGTCCTAACCCCTGGATTAATAGGGAATTCCCTGAAGAAACATTTATATAAAACATCTCTGAAGTCTCAACGAAATTATCTTTAATCTTAATCATAGGGCATGCCTACAAAGCAAGAGGTTAAACAAAAGGTCTAAGACAAGAGCATCAACCAGCAGAAAGAGAAGGGAGGTGGCTCTTGGAAGCTGAGCGGAGGGGAAAACTTTATAGAATGAAAAGCACCTCAGAAGCACCTCGAAGCCAGATGTGTCCTGCTGCCTTGGAGATGAGGTCCAAGGGAAAACCTGTCAGGTGCATGGGGCAAAGGCGGTGGAGAAACGTGAGGAGATGATGCATATGGAAGCTGGCAGTAACGACGCAGCACACAGTGGGTTTTCCCAATGAGAACAGAGCAGTGTAACACAACCAAATTTGTAAACAAAGTAGAAAGATGACTGTAATTTGTCTGCTAAAAGGATTCTCTTACTATAATAAGACAAACAGTATAAAACCATCAGAACCAATAAAAACCCTATAAGCATCAGGGCAGAATAAGGCCAGCTTATCATGGGAAATTTAAGGTTGACTGTAGACTTTCCTCCAAAATTCAAGATGCCAAAGGAAAATGGAACAGACATTTGCAGAGTATGGTAGGAAAGCCTTTGAGCTGAGAACTCACAAATGCTTCTTAAACTATATGCTTTAAGGGAAGACATATTAAAAGAAGAATCAAAATGAAGGACATATGAAGATTGAAGTCTGTGATGAGCCTTGAATCTAAATAAACAAAATTATTAGGTTAAAGTGACTGACAATTGTGGCTGTACACCAGAATTTACTTATTAAAATGTTGCTTATTCAAGAAATGTAAGAGATCACAAAAATCTCAGCTAGTGCCAGCAGAAGCAATGGAAGCAGAGAAAATTGGAAAGGATCTTGGCTTCTTCATTTTTTTCTACAAAGGGAATATCTTAGTCCATTTGGTCTGCTATAACATAATTCTAACGACGGAGCAGCTTATGAACAACAGATATTTATCTCTCACGGTTCTGGAGACTGAAAATCTGAGATCAGAGGGCAAGCATGGTCAAGTGAAGGCTTTTCTTGCTGTGTTCTTGCCTGGGGGGAGGAACTGTGGGGTCTCTCTCTCTCTTTTTTTTCCAATACATAACATTTGATTTAGTATAAGCATTATACCTCCTTCCTTTTTTCCCTTGGAACTTTTTATTTTGTATTGGAGTATAGCCGATTAACAATGTTTTCAAGTGAATAGTCAAGGGATTCAACCATACATACACATGTATCCATTCTCCCCCATATTCCCCTACCATCCAGGCCCCACATAATATTGAACAGATTTCCATGTGCTATACAGTAGGTCCTTGTTGGCTATCCAGTACAGTAGTGTGTACATGACCACCCCAGACTCCCTAAACTATCCCTTCCCTCCTCCCAGCAACCATAAGTTCATTTTATAAGTCTGTGAGTCTGTTCTGTTTTGTAAGTAAATTCATTTGCATAATTACTCTTTAGATGTGTGGGGTCTCTTTTATGAGAGCTTTAATCCCAATGGTAAGGGCTTCACCCTCATGACCTTATCATCTCCCAAAGTTCCAATATACTAATACTATCACCTTTGGGGATCAGGATTTTAAAATATGAACTTTGCAATGGGCAGGACACCTTCATATCATAGCAGGGAATCAAGAAATGGTATTTTATTAATTTATTTGCCAAGTGACACTTTGGGCTTCCCAGGTGGCACTAGTGGTAAAGAATCCTCCTTCCAATGCAGGAGATATAGGTTTGATCCTTGGGTCAGGAAGATCCCCTAGAGGAGGAAATGGTAACCCATGCTAGTATTCTTGCTGGGATAAGTCCATGGACAGAGGAGCCTGGCAGGGTTACAGTCCATGGAGCTGCAAAGAGTCAGACATGACTGAGTGTGACTCATTTCACATGTGGGATCTTAGTTCCCTGACCAGGGTGGAGTGCCCACTCCCTGCATTGGAAGCTCAAAGTCTTAACCACTGGACTGCCAGGGGAATCCAATAATATTTTATTTTTAAAGCTCATAAATAGGGACTTCCCTGGTGGTCCAGTGGTTAGGAATCTGTCTTCCAAAGCAGGAGATGCAGGTTCCATCCCTGGTCAGGGAACCAAGATCCCACGTCTAAGCCCACAGTTAAGCCCAGGCCCTACCACTGGAGAAGACCCAGCACAGCCAAAATTAATTAATTAATTTTAAAACATAATAAATAACTAAATAAAGCTTATAAATATACTTTAACTTTTTAATGTTATTGTTCAGTTGCTAAGTCGTGTCCAACTCTTTGTGACCCCATGGACTGCAACACACCAAGCTTCCCTGTCCTTCACTATCTTCCAGAGTTTGCTTAAATTCAAGTTCATTGAGTCAGTGATGCTGTCTAATCATCTCATCTTCTGCTGCCCTCTTCTCCTTTTACCTTCAATCTTTCCCAGCATCAGGGTCTTTTCCAGTGACTCAGTTCTTCACATCAGGTAGCCAAAGCTTTGGAGCTTCAGCTTCAGCATCAGTCCTTCCAGTGAATATTCAGGGTTGATTTCCTTTAGGATTGACTGGTTTGGTCTACTTGCAGTCCAAGACTCTTGAGAGTCTTCTCTAGCAGCACAGTTCTAAAGCATCAATTCTTCTGCACTCAGCCTTCTTTATAACTCACATTGGTACATGACTATTGGAAAACCATAACTTTGACTAGACTGACCTTTGTCGCAAAGGGATGTCTCTGCATTTTAATATGCTGTCTAGGTTTGTCATAGCTTTTCTTCCAAGGAGCAAGTGTCTTTTAGTTTCATGGCTGCAGTCACCATCTGCAGTGATTTTGGAGCCCAAGAAAATAAAATCTGCCATGGTTTCTACTTTTCCCCCATCTATTTGCCATGAAGTGATGGGCAGTGAAGGGCAGAGTAGGCACGGGTGATTCCAGTAACAAATTTGTCCTCCAAGATGAAAATATACTTCCCTTAATAAGCATTTCCCCACTTTTAGGTTGCAAGCTTAGTTTAGAATTTTACTTGTAAGTGAATCTTTGAAGATGAATATATCATGCAAGGATAGCATAGTGTAGTGGTTAGAATCAGACTCTGGAGCTAGGCTGCTGGTCAATCCAGCACATACTAGCTGGGGGATAATTTTTTTTTTGCCATGTGGCATGTGACATTTTGGGCTTCCTTGGTGGCTCAGCTGTAAAGAATCTGCCTGTGATACAGGAGACACAGCAAACAGGGGTTCGACCCTTGGGTCAGAAAGATCCTCTGGATGAGGGCATGGCAACCCACTCCAGTATCCTTGCCTGGAGAATCCCATGGACAGAAAAGCCTGGCACGCTACAGTCCATGGGGTCACAAAGAGTCAGACATGACTGAAGCAACTTAGCACGCACCCATGCGTGTGGGATCTTAGTTCCCCAAGCAGGGTTCAAACCTTGAACTTGTACCCCCTGCATTGGAAGCACAGAGTTGTAACCACTGGACCACTAGGGAAATCCAGCTGAGGGATCTTGAACAAATGCATTGGTTGAATTTTCTCATCTGAAAATGGGGTTTGTGATAGTACCTTTCTCATGGTGCTGAAGTGAGGATTAAATAAATTGCTATATGTATATCACCTAGAGGGCTTCCTGGCAGAGAAATGATGCTATGGAAATGTTAACTGCAATAAATACAATAGATAAAGGGAAATAGAATGTCTGACTGCCTTTTACTGTTGCCCTTGCTGAAGGGTGTGTTGACCGTGGTTAGGCCAGCACACGAGTATTCTATCTTTGTATGCTGTGAGTGGGGCAACACACTTGGAGTTGGAGTGATGAACTCGGCATCTGGCTTTTAAGTCTCTGGGTGGAGAGAGCACCTCTTTCCACTCAATTTAGAAATTCCTGTCCAACACCCGTAGATTCTGGACTTTAAGCTCGATGCCATGACTGGTTGGAACTTTTGGATATCATCCTTGGAGGGCAGGTGTGTAAGTATATATTGCTTGTAGGGAAGAAGGGTGGTCTAGGTATTTAGTGACAAGAAGCATAGACTGTGATAATCTTAAATTGGCCAATATTTCCACTTCTCCCATTTCTGGATATACTGCAGGGTGCACTTTGGGGCCCCCTGGTGGTAGAATGAGTTGTGAGCACAAGAGATGTATCATTTCCAGGTCAGAGTTTGGGGTGTTTTTTTTTTAAGTGATTTATCTATTTTTGGTTGCGCTGGGTCTCGGTTGCTGTGTGCAGGCTTTCTCTAGTTGTGGAGAGCGGGGCTACTCTAGTTGCTGTGTGTGAGCTTCTCATTGTGATGCCTTCTCTTGTTACAGAGCACTGGCTCCAGGGCGTGCAGACTCAAGTAGCTGTAGGGCACAGGCTTAGCTGTCCTGTGACATCTGGGATCTTCCGGGACCAGGGATCAAACCTGTGTCCCTTGCACTGGCATGCGGATGCTTAACCACTGGACCACCAGGGAAGTCCAGGCCAGAGCTTTTATTCACTGGTGCAAGACCCCCTCAAAGCTGTCTCTTTCTCTGCCTCGGTGACCAGGCGCGTGCCGCAGAAGGGCTGCTTCATCCATCAGTCTAGGGGGGAGGATAGCATGATGGAAATTTCCAGTCAACTTGCTGGATATGTAGGGAGTGTGGGAAATAACATTTCATTGCTTTAAGCCACTGAGATTTTAGGGCTGCTGGCAGCAGAATTAAGCCTATCCTGAAGACACAGAAATGGGAAGGAACATTTCACTTTCGTGAAATCGCCTTACACTCCATCTCCCTGTTTGGGGGCCAAAACCCTTGTTAAGGCCAGAGCGGAACCAGCACAGCGCTGATATGTCGTGGCTGCCTAGAAGGTAGTCTATGATTGATCGGTGAACGTCATATTTTTCATGCTAGAAATTCACTTCCATTGGACCTCTACGGTCTCCACTAAGCTATTATTAGAACATAAATTGGAGCAGACTGCTTTGTAGTGACAGGAATATGAAAGTTGGTAACTTAGAGGCACTTCATTTTGAAACCGTTTGGACAGCTCACATTCAGGTATTACAGCAGGAGAGTTATAAGGAAAGATGAGCATGGGGAAGGCAGACAGGTTTCAGATGCAGCTGCTAGAAATACTCTGAGGGGATTCCAGCATCTCAGTATTTACTATGTGATGAGTGTTGAAGGGAGGCAGATGCTTTTTAGCATATCAATGTCCAATGACTTTGTTTTCTTATAGACCAGAAAAGGGGCCTAGTAACCCGTGGGTATTAAATTTAAGTATTTAAACAATTTAAGTATTAAATTATTAGATGTTAAGTTGTTGGATGTTGAGCAGGTCAAGGCCAAGTTCAAAGTCATTCTTTTTTGGAAAGATTTGCATTTAAATGTTTTTGAAGTATAGTTGATTGACAATGTGTTAATTTCTGCTGTACAGCAAAGTGACTCAGATATACACACATATACATACTTTTTAATATTCTTTTCCATTATAATTTATCCTAGAATATTGAATATAGTTCCCTGTGCTATACAGTAGGACCTTATTGTTTATCCATCCTATATGTAACATTTTGTGTCCACTAACCCCGAACTCCCAGTTCATCCTTTCCCGACTCTCCTTCTCCTTGGTATAACTACAAGTTTGTTCTCTGTCTGTGAGTCTGTCTCGGTTTCATTGTTGTTGTTTAGTTGCTAAGTTGCTTACGACTTTTTGAGACCCCATGGACTGTAGCATGCCAGGCTTCCCTGTCCTTCACTATCTCCCATAGTTTGTGCAAACTCATGTCCATTGAGTCAGTGATGCCATCCAATCATGTCATCCCCTTCTCTTCCTGCCTTCAATCTTTGCCTGCATCAGGGTCTTTCCCAATGAGTTGGCTCTTCGCATCAGGTGGTGTTTTGGCGAAAGTTTTCACTTTCATCTCAGGTTCAAAGGATTTGTTAACAAAATAAGCCACACATTATATACAGATAAATAATATAGATATTTATTAGAGAATTACCTAGCTTACTTTCAATATGCTAACATTAAAAGAAAAGAGAAATAGAAAGAGCAGAGAATACATCACCAAATCGGGTTTTGACCAACATCCAGACTTAAACAGCGCTGGGACATCCCATGTCTCAGCACATCTGGAGTCCCAATTGGGAAAATGTCTCAGGCACTTTGTCCACTCCATGGATGAGACTTCAAGATTGTAGTTCAGGGTTCCCGGTTATAATCCCAGGAGGGATGCCAATTGATACCATCATCAATCTGTGACCAAACTATAAGCCTGGTTTCCTGTTAATGCTGTTTGTTTTGTCTTGTAAAACTTGGAATGTTGCTAAGCTTGGGGCTTGGCTGGCCAGCCCCCTCAAGGGGCTCAACAATCTCAAGATTCCTCCCCCATTTTACCTATGGTGCTGCATGTCTTGCACTCACAGTCGGCAGTCACTTACAGTCACTCCCAATCAGGGCAGTGTCTCGGCGGTAAAAGCAAGGTCAGAGGCCTGCTCTGCTTTGTCTCTGAAGCCTAAATAAGACTGTTCATTTAATTCCCCATCAGGTGCCCAAAGTATTGGATTCAGATTCAGTCCTTCCAATGAATATTCAGGGTTGATTTCCTTTAGGATGGACTGGTTTGATCTCCTTGCAGTCCAAGGGACTCTCAAGAGTCTTCTTCAACACCTCAATTTGAAAGCATCAATTCTTTGGGGCTCAGCCTTCTTTACGGTTCAACTCTCACATCCATACATGACTACTGGAAAAACCATGGCTTTGACTATATGGACCTTGTTGATAAAGTGATGTCTCTGCTTTTTAATATACTGTCTCTGTATCATAGATAAGCTCATTTGTGCCATGTTTTAGATTCAACATATAAGTGATAGCATATAGTATTTGTCTTTCTCTTTCTGACTTACTTTACCTCAAGTGATTATCTTCAGTTGCATCCATGTTGCTACAAATGGCCTTATTTCATTCTTTGTATGGCTGAGTAGTGTTCCACTGTGTACATGTCTCACATCTTCTATATCTATTCATCAGTCAACGGCCATTTAGGTTGTCTCCATATCTTGGCTATTGTGACTAGTACTGCTACAGGCATAGGGGTGCATGCCAAATCATTCATTTTTGTAGTGACTCCTCTTAATTGTTTTATAAAACATTTCTTTGCCTGCTATATATCACCTTTTTCAAGATTTCATGAAGTTTATCCTTTTAATTCATTCTCATTTTTAATATGGGCTTGTTATTTCTATTAGTTCATTTCATAAGAGCAGTGAAAAGGGACAAGTGGCTTGGGCAGCATAATCAGATTTGCATTTTGAAACAACCCCTCTGCAGTATGGAGAATAGATCTCAGCGTAGGAGTAGGTGCAGACAGACAGAAAGCTGCCCAGGACTGTAGCTGAGAGATGATGCTAGCTTGGCTTAAGTTATATAGAAACGAGGAATTGACAGGTACTAGAGATGTAGACTGGTAGGCTGCAGTCCATAGGGTCGCTAGGAGTCAGACACGACTGAGCGACTTCACTTTCACTCTTCACTTTCATGCATTGGAGAAGGAAATGGCAACCGACTCCAGTGTTCTTATCTGGAGAATCCCAGGGATGGGGGAGTCTGGTGGGCTGCTGTCTATGGGGTCGCACAGAGTTGAACATGACTGAAGCGACTTAGCTGCAGCAGAGATGTAGAAGAAATAAAATGACTTCTGGATGCATTTGATACTGGAGACAAGGGAAAAGATAGTACAAAGATAGTCAGGTTTCTTAAATATCAGGCTTAAACATCAGGATGGATGAAGGTACCATTCATTGAAGTAGATGCAGTGGGTTGAATGGTGCTCTCCTCAGATGTCTACATATTAGAACCTGTGGTTGTCACCTTATTTGGATAAAGGGTCTTTGCAGAGGCATTTATGAGTTAGGATCTTGAGATGAAATCATCTTGGATTTTTCCAGGATCTTCTAAGAGAAAGGCAGAGGGAGATTTGAGACATACAAGGAGAAGTGAAGATCATGTGAAGATGGAGGAAGAGACTAAAATGATGCAGCCACAAGCCAAGAACACTGGGAGCCACCAGGAGCTGGAAGAGCCAAGGGAGGATTGCCCCCTAGATCTCACCTTTTGAGGGAGGCTTGATTTCAGACTTATGGTCTCCAGAACTGCGAGGGCATAAATTTGTTGTCTGAGGTCACCAAGTTTGCGGTAATTTGTTATAACAGCTCCAGAAATGAATGCACTAGTGAACACTGGAAAAGGAACAGGTTTGGAAGAAGAAAGAATGAGTTTTTTGGACATGTTGAACTTGAACTGCCTTTGAGACAGCAAGGAAGAGAAGTTGAATGGCCCATAGGTACTTGTCTAGGCTGGAAAAATCAGTTTGTGAGTCATGTACATTTAGGTGGTCTTGGAAGACAGGACATGGTAAGATCAGAGGAGAGGAAATACAAGGAAGAAGTATTTACAAGAAGATTAAGTCCTGAAGTACCTCAATCTCTAAAGAGATAAGTAGAAGATACACCTGTAGAAGAGCTAGGGAAGGGGAGGGCAGGGAAGTAGAATGAATCAGGAGAGCACTGTCTTAGAAAATAACGGAAGAGGGTTATTTTGGGAAGGATGGAGAGGTATATTTTTATTTTTTATTAAAATATACTAGATGTACAAGACTGTATTAGTTTCAGGCGTACAGAAAAGTGATTGTTTTATATATATATTCATACATACATATGTGTATATATCAATTTGGATAAGTCTGAAAATATATGTATTCTTTTTTCAGATTTTTCCCTGATAGATTATTATCAGATATTGAATACGTTCCCTGTGTATTGAATACAGTTGCCTGTGTATACAGTAAGTCCTTATTGGTTATCTATACACAGGAATGTATATATGTTAATCCCAAACTCCTGATTTGTCCTTCCACTACCGCCTTTCCCTTTTGGTAACTATAGGTTTATTTTCTATGTCTGTGAGTCTATTTCTGTTTGTATATAAATTCACTTGCATAATTTAAAAATTCTACATATAACTGATACTATATGATATCTGCATTTATCTGACTTACTTTATTTAGTATGATAATCTCTAGGTCACCCATGTTGCTGAAAATGGCATTTTTTCATTATTCTCTATGGCTCTGGACTACACTACATCTTTATCTAGTCATCTGTCAAAGGACATTTAGGTTGCTTCCATGTCTTGGCTATTATAAACCACCAATGTTTAAAATTAAGAGAGCACAGGGGCTAAACAGTGTCCCCAGATCTCGTGAAGTCACTGGTAACAAGAGCTTTGCTAATCAAGTAATCCTGCTAAATCTATACTGGAACAGGTCGAAAGTGACTACAGGCAGCTTTTTTGAGGGGAGAGGA
>SJYC01011452.1:0-14978 GCA_006408675.1 Madoqua kirkii | reverse complement strand
CTAGCAGCACAGTTCTAAAGCATCAATTCTTCTGCACTCAGCCTTCTTTATAACTCACATTGGTACATGACTATTGGAAAACCATAACTTTGACTAGACGGACCTTTGTCGCAAAGGGATGTCTCTGCATTTTAATATGCTGTCTAGGTTTGTCATAGCTTTTCTTCCAAGGAGCAAGTGTCTTTTAGTTTCATGGCTGCAGTCACCATCTGCAGTGATTTTGGAGCCCAAGAAAATAAAATCTGCCATGGTTTCTACTTTTCCCCCATCTATTTGCCATGAAGTGATGGGCAGTGAAGGGCAGAGTAGGCACGGGTGATTCCAGTAACAAATTTGTCCTCCAAGATGAAAATATACTTCCCTTAATAAGCATTTCCCCACTTTTAGGTTGCAAGCTTAGTTTAGAATTTTACTTGTAAGTGAATCTTTGAAGATGAATATATCATGCAAGGATAGCATAGTGTAGTGGTTAGAATCAGACTCTGGAGCTAGGCTGCTGGTCAATCCAGCACATACTAGCTGGGGGATAATTTTTTTTTTGCCATGTGGCATGTGACATTTTGGGCTTCCTTGGTGGCTCAGCTGTAAAGAATCTGCCTGTGATACAGGAGACACAGCAAACAGGGGTTCGACCCTTGGGTCAGAAAGATCCTCTGGATGAGGGCATGGCAACCCACTCCAGTATCCTTGCCTGGAGAATCCCATGGACAGAAAAGCCTGGCACGCTACAGTCCATGGGGTCACAAAGAGTCAGACATGACTGAAGCAACTTAGCACGCACCCATACGTGTGGGATCTTAGTTCCCCAAGCAGGGTTCAAACCTTGAACTTGTACCCCCTGCATTGGAAGCACAGAGTTGTAACCACTGGACCACTAGGGAAATCCAGCTGAGGGATCTTGAACAAATGCATTGGTTGAATTTTCTCATCTGAAAATGGGGTTTGTGATAGTACCTTTCTCATGGTGCTGAAGTGAGGATTAAATAAATTGCTATATGTATATCACCTAGAGGGCTTCCTGGCAGAGAAATGATGCTATGGAAATGTTAACTGCAATAAATACAATAGATAAAGGGAAATAGAATGTCTGACTGCCTTTTACTGTTGCCCTTGCTGAAGGGTGTGTTGATCGTGGTTAGGCCAGCACACGAGTATTCTATCTTTGTATGCTGTGAGTGGGGCAACACACTTGGAGTTGGAGTGATGAACTCGGCATCTGGCTTTTAAGTCTCTGGGTGGAGAGAGCACCTCTTTCCACTCAATTTAGAAATTCCTGTCCAACACCCGTAGATTCTGGACTTTAAGCTCGATGCCATGACTGGTTGGAACTTTTGGATATCATCCTTGGAGGGCAGGTGTGTAAGTATATATTGCTTGTAGGGAAGAAGGGTGGTCTAGGTATTTAGTGACAAGAAGCATAGACTGTGATAATCTTAAATTGGCCAATATTTCCACTTCTCCCATTTCTGGATATACTGCAGGGTGCACTTTGGGGCCCCCTGGTGGTAGAATGAGTTGTGAGCACAAGAGATGTATCATTTCCAGGTCAGAGTTTGGGGTGTTTTTTTTTTAAGTGATTTATCTATTTTTGGTTGCGCTGGGTCTCTGTTGCTGTGTGCAGGCTTTCTCTAGTTGTGGAGAGCGGGGCTACTCTAGTTGTTGTGTGTGAGCTTCTCATTGTGATGCCTTCTCTTGTTACAGAGCACTGGCTCCAGGGCGTGCAGACTCAAGTAGCTGTAGGGCACAGGCTTAGCTGTCCTGTGACATCTGGGATCTTCCGGGACCAGGGATCAAACCTGTGTCCCTTGCACTGGCATGCGGATGCTTAACCACTGGACCACCAGGGAAGTCCAGGCCAGAGCTTTTATTCACTGGTGCAAGACCCCCTCAAAGCTGTCTCTTTCTCTGCCTCGGTGACCAGGCGCGTGCCGCAGAAGGGCTGCTTCATCCATCAGTCTAGGGGGGAGGATAGCATGATGGAAATTTCCAGTCAACTTGCTGGATATGTAGGGAGTGTGGGAAATAACATTTCATTGCTTTAAGCCACTGAGATTTTAGGGCTGCTGGCAGCAGAATTAAGCCTATCCTGAAGACACAGAAATGGGAAGGAACATTTCACTTTCGTGAAATCGCCTTACACTCCATCTCCCTGTTTGGGGGCCAAAACCCTTGTTAAGGCCAGAGCGGAACCAGCACAGCGCTGATATGTCGTGGCTGCCTAGAAGGTAGTCTATGATTGATCGGTGAACGTCATATTTTTCATGCTAGAAATTCACTTCCATTGGACCTCTACGGTCTCCACTAAGCTATTATTAGAACATAAATTGGAGCAGACTGCTTTGTAGTGACAGGAATATGAAAGTTGGTAACTTAGAGGCACTTCATTTTGAAACCGTTTGGACAGCTCACATTCAGGTATTACAGCAGGAGAGTTATAAGGAAAGATGAGCATGGGGAAGGCAGACAGGTTTCAGATGCAGCTGCTAGAAATACTCTGAGGGGATTCCAGCATCTCAGTATTTACTATGTGATGAGTGTTGAAGGGAGGCAGATGCTTTTTAGCATATCAATGTCCAATGACTTTGTTTTCTTATAGACCAGAAAAGGGGCCTAGTAACCCGTGGGTATTAAATTTAAGTATTTAAACAATTTAAGTATTAAATTATTAGATGTTAAGTTGTTGATGTTGAGCAGGTCAAGGCCAAGTTCAAAGTCATTCTTTTTTGGAAAGATTTGCATTTAAATGTTTTTGAAGTATAGTTGATTGACAATGTGTTAATTTCTGCTGTACAGCAAAGTGACTCAGATATACACACATATACATACTTTTTAATATTCTTTTCCATTATAATTTATCCTAGAATATTGAATATAGTTCCCTGTGCTATACAGTAGGACCTTATTGTTTATCCATCCTATATGTAACATTTTGTGTCCACTAACCCCGAACTCCCAGTTCATCCTTTCCCGACTCTCCTTCTCCTTGGTATAACTACAAGTTTGTTCTCTGTCTGTGAGTCTGTCTCGGTTTCATTGTTGTTGTTTAGTTGCTAAGTTGCTTACGACTTTTTGAGACCCCATGGACTGTAGCATGCCAGGCTTCCCTGTCCTTCACTATCTCCCATAGTTTGTGCAAACTCATGTCCATTGAGTCAGTGATGCCATCCAACCATGTCATCCCCTTCTCTTCCTGCCTTCAATCTTTGCCTGCATCAGGGTCTTTCCCAATGAGTTGGCTCTTCGCATCAGGTGGTGTTTTGGCGAAAGTTTTCACTTTCATCTCAGGTTCAAAGGATTTGTTAACAAAATAAGCCACACATTATATACAGATAAATAATATAGATATTTATTAGAGAATTACCTAGCTTACTTTCAATATGCTAACATTAAAAGAAAAGAGAAATAGAAAGAGCAGAGAATACATCACCAAATCGGGTTTTGACCAACATCCAGACTTAAACAGCGCTGGGACATCCCGTGTCTCAGCACATCTGGAGTCCCAATTGGGAAAATGTCTCAGGCGCTTTGTCCACTCCATGGATGAGACTTCAAGATTGTAGTTCAGGGTTCCCGGTTATAATCCCAGGAGGGATGCCAATTGATACCATCATCAATCTGTGACCAAACTATAAGCCTGGTTTCCTGTTAATGCTGTTTGTTTTGTCTTGTAAAACTTGGAATGTTGCTAAGCTTGGGGCTTGGCTGGCCAGCCCCCTCAAGGGGCTCAACAATCTCAAGATTCCTCCCCCATTTTACCTATGGTGCTGCATGTCTTGCACTCACAGTCGGCAGTCACTTACAGTCACTCCCAATCAGGGCAGTGTCTCGGCGGTAAAAGCAAGGTCAGAGGCCTGCTCTGCTTTGTCTCTGAAGCCTAAATAAGACTGTTCATTTAATTCCCCATCAGGTGCCCAAAGTATTGGATTCAGATTCAGTCCTTCCAATGAATATTCAGGGTTGATTTCCTTTAGGATGGACTGGTTTGATCTCCTTGCAGTCCAAGGGACTCTCAAGAGTCTTCTTCAACACCTCAATTTGAAAGCATCAATTCTTTGGGGCTCAGCCTTCTTTACGGTTCAACTCTCACATCCATACATGACTACTGGAAAAACCATGGCTTTGACTATATGGACCTTGTTGATAAAGTGATGTCTCTGCTTTTTAATATACTGTCTCTGTATCATAGATAAGCTCATTTGTGCCATGTTTTAGATTCAACATATAAGTGATAGCATATAGTATTTGTCTTTCTCTTTCTGACTTACTTTACCTCAAGTGATTATCTTCAGTTGCATCCATGTTGCTACAAATGGCCTTATTTCATTCTTTGTATGGCTGAGTAGTGTTCCACTGTGTACATGTCTCACATCTTCTATATCTATTCATCAGTCAACGGCCATTTAGGTTGTCTCCATATCTTGGCTATTGTGACTAGTACTGCTACAGGCATAGGGGTGCATGCCAAATCATTCATTTTTGTAGTGACTCCTCTTAATTGTTTTATAAAACATTTCTTTGCCTGCTATATATCACCTTTTTCAAGATTTCATGAAGTTTATCCTTTTAATTCATTCTCATTTTTAATATGGGCTTGTTATTTCTATTAGTTCATTTCATAAGAGCAGTGAAAAGGGACAAGTGGCTTGGGCAGCATAATCAGATTTGCATTTTGAAACAACCCCTCTGCAGTATGGAGAATAGATCTCAGCGTAGGAGTAGGTGCAGACAGACAGAAAGCTGCCCAGGACTGTAGCTGAGAGATGATGCTAGCTTGGCTTAAGTTATATAGAAACGAGGAATTGACAGGTACTAGAGATGTAGACTGGTGGGCTGCAGTCCATAGGGTCGCTAGGAGTCAGACACGACTGAGCGACTTCACTTTCACTCTTCACTTTCATGCATTGGAGAAGGAAATGGCAACCGACTCCAGTGTTCTTATCTGGAGAATCCCAGGGATGGGGGAGTCTGGTGGGCTGCTGTCTATGGGGTCGCACAGAGTTGAACATGACTGAAGCGACTTAGCTGCAGCAGAGATGTAGAAGAAATAAAATGACTTCTGGATGCATTTGATACTGGAGACAAGGGAAAAGATAGTACAAAGATAGTCAGGTTTCTTAAATATCAGGCTTAAACATCAGGATGGATGAAGGTACCATTCATTGAAGTAGATGCAGTGGGTTGAATGGTGCTCTCCTCAGATGTCTACATATTAGAACCTGTGGTTGTCACCTTATTTGGATAAAGGGTCTTTGCAGAGGCATTTATGAGTTAGGATCTTGAGATGAAATCATCTTGGATTTTTCCAGGATCTTCTAAGAGAAAGGCAGAGGGAGATTTGAGACATACAAGGAGAAGTGAAGATCATGTGAAGATGGAGGAAGAGACTAAAATGATGCAGCCACAAGCCAAGAACACTGGGAGCCACCAGGAGCTGGAAGAGCCAAGGGAGGATTGCCCCCTAGATCTCACCTTTTGAGGGAGGCTTGATTTCAGACTTATGGTCTCCAGAACTGCGAGGGCATAAATTTGTTGTCTGAGGTCACCAAGTTTGCGGTAATTTGTTATAACAGCTCCAGAAATGAATGCACTAGTGAACACTGGAAAAGGAACAGGCTTGGAAGAAGAAAGAATGAGTTTTTTGGACATGTTGAACTTGAACTGCCTTTGAGACAGCAAGGAAGAGAAGTTGAATGGCCCATAGGTACTTGTCTAGGCTGGAAAAATCAGTTTGTGAGTCATGTACATTTAGGTGGTCTTGGAAGACAGGACATGGTAAGATCAGAGGAGAGGAAATACAGGAAGAAGTATTTACAAGAAGATTAAGTCCTGAAGTACCTCAATCTCTAAAGAGATAAGTAGAAGATACACCTGTAGAAGAGCTAGGGAAGGGGAGGGCAGGGAAGTAGAATGAATCAGGAGAGCACTGTCTTAGAAAATAACGGAAGAGGGTTATTTTGGGAAGGATGGAGAGGTATATTTTTATTTTTTATTAAAATATACTAGATGTACAAGACTGTATTAGTTTCAGGCGTACAGAAAAGTGATTGTTTTATATATATATTCATACATACATATGTGTATATATCAATTTGGATAAGTCTGAAAATATATGTATTCTTTTTTCAGATTTTTCCCTGATAGATTATTATCAGATATTGAATACGTTCCCTGTGTATTGAATACAGTTGCCTGTGTATACAGTAAGTCCTTATTGGTTATCTATACACAGGAATGTATATATGTTAATCCCAAACTCCTGATTTGTCCTTCCACTACCGCCTTTCCCTTTTGGTAACTATAGGTTTATTTTCTATGTCTGTGAGTCTATTTCTGTTTGTATATAAATTCACTTGCATAATTTAAAAATTCTACATATAACTGATACTATATGATATCTGCATTTATCTGACTTACTTTATTTAGTATGATAATCTCTAGGTCACCCATGTTGCTGAAAATGGCATTTTTTCATTATTCTCTATGGCTCTGGACTACACTACATCTTTATCTAGTCATCTGTCAAAGGACATTTAGGTTGCTTCCATGTCTTGGCTATTATAAACCACCAATGTTTAAAATTAAGAGAGCACAGGGGCTAAACAGTGTCCCCAGATCTCGTGAAGTCACTGGTAACAAGAGCTTTGCTAATCAAGTAATCCTGCTAAATCTATACTGGAACAGGTCGAAAGTGACTACAGGCAGCTTTTTTGAGGGGAGAGGACAAGGGCATTAGGCCTGTTCAACAAAGGAGAGACATTTATACGTTGGAACAAGAGGATGTGAGGGTTTAGTTGGTTTGGTTTGTGCTTTTGTTGGTCTTTTCTGTGAGAAGAGTCTTGAGAACACTGAAAAGCTGATGAGAAAGACCCAGTTGAACTGAGAGGTAGGCTGTGTAACCAAGGAGCGATAATCCATTCTGAAAGCATCCCGAGAAGAAGGGTCAAGACGGGAACCAAACCACAGTGAGAGGGCGCTTCTCTGTTGCGACAGGTGGTAAGGGTAATTAGACGATGCAGAAGAATGAGCAGATGAGAAAGCTCTCAGGCCTTGGCTTCTCTTATCTGTGTAAAATTGGAAGTGGGGTGTGGTTGGTAGCCTTGGAGACGCCCCCCCAGTGATGCCTCCTGGTGCTCATGCCCTTGTGTGACCCCTCCCTTGAGTGCAGGCTGGACCCAGTGACTTGCTCCCACCAGACCCAACAGTCACAGTCACGGGAAGCCACTTGAGTTATGAGATGCCCTGAAAGGCCGTGGCTTCTGTCTTGAGCTCTGTTGCCTGCAAGTGCACTTACGGAAAGCAAGCTGAGCTGCCCTATGGAAGTCTCAAAAGGTGAGCAACTGGGGAGGGGGGCTCCTGACCAATAGCCTGCGAGGAGCTGAACACCACCAACAAGCATGGGAGTGATCTTAGAAGAGGGTCCTGCCCCACTTGAGTCTTCAGGGGAAGCACAGACCTTATCGACAACTTGGCTGAAACCAAATGAGACTCGGAGCCAGAGGCATCCAGCTGATCCACACCCGAATTTCTGAACAGCAGAAATGATGGACAGCAACTACTTAATGTTTTAAGCCATTAAGTTTTTTAAGGTAATTTATTACATGGCAATAGATTGCTAATATTCAGTTTTATCTACTGAGAATGAAGGGTGGTCTTTCTGTGACATCTTCAGGGACATAGACTCATTCAGCACATTTGCTGAGGGTTTATTATGTGCCAAACACCCTTTATGCATTAACAAATATTTACTGGGTGTCTAATTGGGCTTCCTTGATGGCTCAGACAGTAAAGAATCTGCCTGCAATTCAGGAGACCTGGGTTCGATCCCTGGGTTGGGAAGATCCCCTGGAGAAGAGAAAGGCTACCCACTCCAGCATTCTGGCTTGGAGAATTCCATGGACTATATGGGGTTGCAAGAGTCAGACACAACTGAGCGACTTTCACTTCAATTGGTGTCCGCTGTTCTAGACACTGTTCTTTTGTGTGTGTGTGTGTGTGTGTGTATTTATTTATTTAATACTTTATTTTACAATACTGTATTGGTTTTGCCATACATTGACATGAATCAGCCACAGGTGTACACGATCTCCCAATGCTGAAGCCCCCTCCCACCTCCCACCCTACACCATCTCCCCGGATCATCCTGTACTAGACATTGTTCTTGTGGGCGATGTGGAAAATTAATAAGAAAACAAAAAGGTGATGCAGACTCGAAAGGAAAGAGGAAGGGATGGGATGAAAGGGACTCTTGTATGTAGGGGGCCAGGGCAGCTTAGTTGCAGGGGCTTCTGGAAATAGAGGATAGTGCAGTGAACAAGATAAAGTCTTTGCCTTCTTGAAAGTTACATTCCTGTGGAGGAAATAGAAAATAGAATAAGCACAATTGTGGGACTTCTCTGAGGGGTCCAGTGGTTAAGAATCCACCTGCTAATGCAAGGAACACGGATTCAATCCCTGGTTCAAAAGGACCCCATATGCTGTGGGGCAACTAAACCCATGTGCCGCAACAACTGAACCGGTGCTCTGGAGCACCACAGCAAGAAACCCAGGCACCAAGCTTAGAGTAGCTCACACACCCCGCTGGAGAAAGCCTGTGCACAGCCGCGAAGACGCAACGCAGCTACACATAATAATTTTCAAAACAGTATAGCTGTAGGCACTGAGAAATGGTAGGAAGCAGAATCAGAGTGAGCAGGGTGTGCCTCTCATAAAGGGTAATATCTGAACAGAGTTGAATGGAGGGAGGGAGTCCTGTGGGAAACAGAATCCCAAGCCAAGGGAATGATACCTAGAAATGCTCTCGGATGGGAGCCCTGGCCAGTGCTCTGCGAAGTGAGAATTGCTTTTTGCTGATGGCACAGAGTATTTCAAAATTTTCATAGGGTTAAAAAAAAAAAAAAGAGCAGAAAGTGTCTCTTAACAGATGATCTCGTCACACCAGAGGTAAACATTTTATTCCACTGGGTAAGAAGAAGAATTACACAAGCCAAACTCCCCTTTAAGAAGTGTCAAAATTGTGTTAATAACAGCAGTAAATATTTATTAGGTGCTTACGCCATGCCTGACACTGCCAGAGAGCTTTAAATTATTAACTAATTTAATCCTTTCAAACCTTATGGGATGAGACTATTGATTTAATCTATTTACAGTTCAGGAAACTGAGACACAGTTTCCTGTGTTTATGTGTTTCTTGTCCAAGGTCACACTGCTGTCAAGCGACGATGCTCTGGCAGAACCCTTCGCCCTTGTGCTGCCTTCATCCAGATCTCTTGGAAGGATATTAGAAAATATTAGCAAATAATATGCATTATGATTTAAGTTTAATGGAGTGGATTATATATGTGAAGAGGAAATTAATTTCAAATATCTTAATGTAACATTAGATTACAGTAGTTGGAGAGAAAGCAGCTTAGATTTTACAGATGGCTTCCTAGCTGTTTGGGTTAGAATTCTTAAAATGTCACTCACTGAGTTTGTATCTTATCATAAAATATTAATGGGCTAATGATTTATGTTGAACTCTCAGCTGCTGATATGCCAAATCTTTTCAAATATTGTCCATCTGGAAGAGCTCTAATGATCATGGGGTAGTAGTCATTCTTTGTGTTTTAGAGTCTTTCCGTTTACACAGCAGGCTCAAATATTCTGCGTTTGTTTTTCCTTTGATAGTTTTGAGCTCGGTCTGTTAATGACTGATTTTCATATGATTACCTTAAAAATAGACTTTGTTTTTTAGAGCAGTTTTAGGGTCATAGAGAAATTGAGCAGAAAGCATAGTGGTTTCCTATATACTCCCTGCTCCCCGCTGACTCCTGGACAGCTTCCGCTACCATCATCTTCCCCAAGAGGAATGCATTTGTTACAACTGATGAACCTACATCAACACATTCTAGTCACCCAAAGTCCATAGTTTAGAGTTCACCCTTGGTGGCATACATTCTATGGGTTTTGGCAAAGGTATAATGACAAACATCCAACATATATTTAGGGAAGATGCATGTCCCTAAAAATCCTCTATGTTCTGCCTATTCAACATTTCCTCCCACCAACCCCTGGAAACCACTGATGTTTTGTGGTCTCCATAGTTTCGGCTGTTCCAGAATGCCATATAGTTGGGATCATACAGCATGTAACCTCTCATACTGGCTTCTTTGGCTTAGTAGTACGCCGACTCCTCTATGCTGCAGGCTTCTCATGACTTGATAGCTCATTTTTTTGTGTGCTGAATCATATCCCACTGTGTGGATGTACTACAGTTTATCCATTCACCAACCAAAGGACATCTTGTTATTGCTGTCGTTGTTCAGTTGCCCAGTCGTGTCCAAATCTGACCACATGGACTGCAGCACTGAGGGGCAGGGAGGCTTGGTGCAAAGGACATCTCGGTTGTTCCCAAGTACTGGCAGTTATGAATAAAGTTGCTATACAAGTAGATATACACTTTCAACACATTTGAGTAGTGTGATTTCTGTCTGGGTCATGTGGACTTGGTGGCAGAGGGACCCCTCCCTTGCTTTCGGAGGAGGATGCTGGCTGAGGGCAGCAGCTTTCTGGCTTCCCAAACTGCCCTTCCTGGCACTGCCCCTCAGCCCTATGAGTGGGCCTGGTGCTTGCAGTGTGCTATCCTTGAGGAGCGCCTCCATCTGCGGGGGCCTAGGTGGAAGAACGGAGGGAGCCCCATACCCTTGGCCACACCTGCCTGGAATCTAGTCTCTGCAACACGTAGCTGGGGTTGAAGGGTAAGAAATGCTGTGCCTCCTGGAAAGACACTGCAGCCATCATTTGGGAGGTTGGGGAGGGAGCCGTGTCCTCATCTACACTGGCCTGGACTGGAGTTCCTGTACTGCTGAATAGGCAGGGGAAGGGGAGAGGGGGCTGGCTTTGGTTCAGACACCACAGACTTGCACTCTGTTTATTAAGTTTTACTAGATTTTCTTGAATAAATGTTTTTTTTTATAAGATAATTTCCAGAGACTTTAAATGGTTGGGTTTAAAAAATTATTTTCCCAATTTATACTTACCTCACTGATGAGCAGGTCCACAGAATTCTTCATGCTACCAGTGTGGAAGTGGCACCTTTTGGAAAGGTTTTTGCTAAATTCAATTTTATTAAGACATTAATTCCTAAAGTACTGTCTAAATAGCTACAAACAAAGTGTGGTAAAGACAGGGTAAGGGAGATCGCTTTTCGGTTAACAATAGGTACCTTCATTACTGAATACCTTCAAATAATACTATATCACTTCAGGTAAAATATAAGAATCTCATAACAGGTGGAGACGAGAGTGAGAAATAACAGTAAACAGAATATAGTCTGACAAAGTGTAAGTTATGACTGAAATTTGGAGGAGAAGGGAGAAAAGCCAAGTCAGGTGTGATAATTGATTGTTGAATAGATAACAGGTGAGAATCAATAGCCACCTGAGACAGCAGAGAGTAAAAGCTAAATGAGTTCTTCTCACTTATGCCTAATGAAGAACATCAAAAGTACATATATAAAAGTAACCAGTGAAACAAGATACAAGCTTTCCTAAATATAAACAATAATTTTAGAAAGAAGTTGCCATATCATATAAAGAAACATGGCAAATATAACATGCACAATAATTAAAATAATATGAAGGCATTAAGACCAGACATATCAATCATATCAACAAATGTTAATGGGCTTAACAGCTATTAAAAATGAGTAAAATTTCTATGAAAATATGTGAGATGATTTCAAGGATATATCATTAAGAAAAAATAGCTTAGTGCAAAAGAATATATTCATTTTGCCTAAGGAAAAAAGAAAGATAAGAAAACATACATACACCTGTTTAGTTTCCCAAAAAGATACAAAGAAAAAATAAACACCAGAAACTAGTAAAATGGATTGTGCACAGGAATGAAGTCAGGCGGGAAGGATAATGGAGAAAATGACACTTCCTTTTTATTTTTTTGACTTTTGCAATCATATTAATGTTTTAAATACTAACAAACAAAAAATAGAACAGCATGGATAGGGAGAGGGGAAAACTAAAACTAAATGCAAACATAAACCAGTGAATCCAACTGTGTTTCATAAGAATAACAACCACAATAAAGGCGAATGGTATTAATTTCAGCAATATTTGAACACAATACTTTGACTATATACCCACTCTCACTCTAAAAAATAATAAATAAATACCGAACACTTCTAAGTAGATTTTATTTTCATAGTGACTTATAGGCATAGCAATTCTGAAACTATTTTATGTGATTTTGGATTGCTAACATTGGAAACCAGGGATCTTACTGCAAAAGTAAGATATAAATATCAATTTTTTGTTTAAATATAGGGAAAGCAAGGAAGAACATTGTGGAGTTGTACTGGAATTGGCTGTATCAGCACAAAGTCATGTGTATGTTTATACATACATGCATGTATATATTTATGCATGCACACATGTATATAAATTTTCTCATGCTTGAATATATGTGCATGTATATGTGTGCATGTGTTTCTGTGTATTTCATCATATAGTCCACTGGAAAGGCCTAGAAGCCCCAATGGTCAATAGCAATGAGCACATCTAGCATTCAGAGTTTGGTTTCTAAATACCATTTCCTATTAAAAGGACTAAAGCTCCTTAGAGAAATGCTTGGTCATAGGGCTCAGGAAGGAATCACACAAAGTAAGTATGGAATGTACCAGAGAGAGAGGAAAGGTTAAGATAAATAACAGGACATGTGAAAAAGGCAGAAGAGTCAGCTTGAAGGACTTCCACTGTTCAAAGCTAGAAGAATGTGAACACTGAAGTAATAAGATCAGGGATGGTTTGTAAATCTAGTGGAGGAGCTGGAATTGATGAAAAACAGTGTTTTTGTTCTCAAAATATCTTGCCACACATCACTTACTATTTATCTTTTCATAATTATTAATAATAACTATACAGTGGGTTGCAGAAGGCAATGGCAACCCACTCCAGTACTCTTGCCTGGAAAATCCCATGGACGGAGGAGCCTGGTGGGCTGCAGTCCATGGGGTCGCTAAGAGTCAGACACGACTGAGTGACTTCACTTTCACTTTCATGCATTGGAAAAGGAAATGGCAACCCATTCCAGCGTTCTTGCTTGGAGAATCCCAGGGATGGGGGAGCCTGGTGGGCTGCCGTCTATGGGGTTGCACAGAGCTGGACATGACTGAAGCGACTTAGCAGCAGCAGCAGCAGCAGCAGCAGCAGCATACAGTGGGTAATTGGACAACACCTTAAATAAGTGACCAAAATTAATATCATTGAGAAAATAAAAATGGTATCATGTGTCTTCAGGTGTGGTGCTCTGAGAAGGACACAAAATCACTGGTTTAGTATCACTATATCTACATAATACATTTATCCATGATTATACTAAAAACTAAATAAACTAAACATTTCTTGAAAGGACAATGTTTTCAGAATGGAGGGAAAAACCTACTGTATGTTTATAAGAGACATCATGAAGGTGAAGGTGAAGGTGAAGGTGAAGTCGGTCAGTGTTGTCCAACTCTTTGTGACCCCATGGACTGTAACCTACTAGGCTTTTCTGTCCATGGGATTCTCCAGGCAAGAATACTGGAGTGGATTGCCATTTCCTACTCCAGGGGATCCTCCCAACCCAGGGATCGAACCCGGGTCTCCTTCATTGGAGGCAAATGCTTTAACCTCTGAGCTACCTGTAGGAATACAGAACGTTCCCAAGAAGAAGGGTGGAAATATATATATACCATGCAAAGAGAAATGGGGTAACTCTACTAACATCAGACAAAGTAAGCTAAGCCAAAAAGCACCATTTAGAAATTAAGTGAGGAATCTCATAATATTGAAGAGATTCATCTACTAGGAAGGCATAGCCATTTTAAATCTTTTAAAATTAATTAATTTACTTTGGGTTGTGCCGGCTCTTTGTTGCTGTGTGTGTGCTTTCTCTAGTGCTGAGCAGGGGCTACTCTCTGGCTGTGGCATTCAGGCTTCTCATCACAGCGGCTTCTCTTGTTGGGGAGCATAGGTTCTAGGTGCGTAGGCTTCAGTAGTTGCTGCACTTGGACTCAGTAGCTGTGGCATGTGGGCTTAGGTCCCCCCGTAGCATGTAGAATCTTCCCAGACCAGGGATCAAACCATGTTCCCTGAACTGACAGGTGGATTCCTAACCACTGGACCACCAGGGAAGTCTGCAATTCTAAATCTTAATGCATCCAGTAGCATAGCTGCAAGACATGTAAAGCAAATTATCAGGAGTCAACTGAGAAAAAGGCAAGCCCATAACCACAGTGGGTTATGGGTTCTACCACCTTTCTCAACAACTGACAAGAAGAAACAAAGAAATGTCATTATATATATTGACTATCTAAATAACAAAATTAAATTTGGCCGAACAATAAATATTAGAGCACTGTATTCAATCAATAATGACATAATAGATATCCTTTTAAAGTGTGTATATATATGTGTGTATGTGTATAGTCACTTTTTTTTTTTAACTGTTGAATGCTTGGATATTTTTGAGTGGAATTCTCATATTCATACCTTCTTTCTGGTATGTAGGTGACTCAGTTTCTTCAATAGGTAGTAGGAGGGAAGGTTAGCTTGCCAGGAGCCATGCTCTCATCCCTTTCTCTCCCTAAGAGGAACTGACTGACTATAGCTCAGTGAGTATTTGGCCATTTTGATCGTAATTGCAGAATCCAATGCAATAAACCCACTGAGCACAACTGAGAGGAGCTACCCCACGTCCAAGGCCAGTGGTGGCTTGGGAGGAGATACCCGCGTCCGAGGTCAGGGGCAGCTGGGAGAAGCCACCTCGTGCCTGAGGCCAGGGGCGGTGCCCCTGAGGAGCCACCCCGAGCCCTTGGCCAAGGGAGGCAGCTGGGAGGAGCCACCCACACCGGAGGCCAGGGCCTTCGGCTGGGAGGAGAAACCCGAGGAGCAGGAGGGCCTAGAGGAGCTATCTCACATTGAAAGTCAGGAATGGTGGAGGTA
>SJYC01011451.1:0-28541 GCA_006408675.1 Madoqua kirkii | reverse complement strand
AATTCTAGGAGTTGATGGACAGGGAGGCCTGGTGTGATGTGATTCATGGGGTCGCAGAGAGTCAGACACGACTGAGCGACTGAACTGAACTGAACTGAAGGGTTACAGTGCTTGTCTTCTCCATTTCAAAAGGTACTACCATCATATACCCAGTTATCCAAGTAAAAAAAAAAATTAGGTGTTTCCTTTGATTTTACCCTTATTCTCAATGTATAATCCACCAGCAACTCCTATTTAACCCTACTTTTCTTCCTTCTCCATCACTACCATTCTGTTCCCCAAGCCACACTCTTTAACTTGAAGTACTGAAATACCCTTCAAATCTTACCCTCTGCTTACTCAATTCTGATTTCCAGACAGCATCTGTGGTAAGCTCAGTAATGCCCTCCTCTCCCAATTTGTACTTCCTAACCTCTAGAACCTGTGAATATGTCATGTTACTTGGCAAAATGGTCTTTGCAGGCTATAAACCTTGAAGGTTATAAACTCTGAGATGGGTAAATTATCCTATAACTTCTGGCAGGTCCAATCTAAGGCCACAAGCCCTTAAAAGAACACTTGGAATTTCCTGGTGGTCCAGTGGTTAACAATTCGCTTGCCAATGCAAGGGACGAGGGTCCAGGAAGATTCCATGTGCTGTGGGGCAACTAAGCCCAAGCGCCACAACTACTGAGCCCATGCTCTAGAGCCTGTGCTCTGCAACAAGAGAAGCCACCTCGAGAATAAGCCTGTGCACGCCAACTGGAGAGCAGTCCCTATTCATCACTAGAGAAAGCCCGTGTGCGGCAATGAAGACCCAACGCACAAACATAAATACAATTTTAAAAAGTGGGAAACTTTTCCCAGCTGAAATCAGAAAGATGCAGTAGACAGAAGGCAGAAGTGCAAGTGATGCAGCAGAGAGGGGCTCCTACACCTTGTTGCTGGTCCTGAGATGTAGAGGACAGTGAGAAAGGATCACAGAGAGATCACCAGGAGCAAAGGGTGCTCCCCAGCTGAGAGCCAGCAGAGAAATGAGCACCTAGTTCCACGTGTGCTTGGAACTGAATTCTGCCAACAACCAGAATGAGGTTGGAAATGGACTCATCCCCAGAACCCTCAGAAGGGAGCCTCCATTTCTCAGGAGAGTTTGAGCAGGGCAAACAGCTGAGCTATGCAGACTTGCAACTACAAAACTGAAAGGTAATGTTTTAAGCATAGAAGTTCTTGGTAATTTGATACAGCAGCAACAGAAAGTGAATATAGCATCCACGGATACCTTTTGTGAAACAGAAATTAATGTCACTACTTTGCTCAAAATCCTCCATTATTTTCCTATCATATTGGAGCAAAATTCATCCTCTCCTATGGCACCCACAGTCTGATGCTGCATGCTTCCACCACTCCCTTCCCTATGCTCTCATTTCTGACCCTTAGTCGACCCAGACTCCTCCTACCTACTTGCCTCCTTCCTGTCAGTCAAATCCTAGCCTAAGTGCCATCTCCTCAAACAAGTCTTTCTGAGCACTTAAAACCAAGTAACCCCCTAATTGGGCTTTTTAGGTGGCACCGTGGTAAAGTATCTGCCTGCCAGTACAGGAGACCAGGGTTCGATCCCTGGGGCTGGAAGATCCTCTGGCGGAGGAAATGGCAACCCAGTCTAGTATTCTTGCCTGAAAAATCCTGTGGACAGAGGAGCCTGGAGGGCTACAGTCCATGGGGTCACAGAGAGCTGGACATGACTGAGCAACTGAGCACTGTAACCCCCTAATTATACTGTCATAACACCTTATTTTTTCTCTAAACATTGAGCATTTTCTTATTTTTTTCGTATTGTGTGTATCCTCCACTAAAATATAAATTCAGTGAAACCATGGACCTTGTCCGTTTTGTACAGTAATGTGTTCTGAGTGCCTATGGGTCTCGAAAATATTGAGCCCATTTAGTCACTGGGACATTAGACTAAGTCTTATCTAAAGGCCTAACGTGCTAGTAAATTCCTTTTATGGTTTGAGCCACTTTGAGTCAGGTTTTCTATAACTCTCAACATGAAACCTCCTAACTGGCACATCTTTTATTTTCCCTTAGAGGAGTTTTGTTTTTTTGATTAGAGGATAATTGCTTTAAAATGTTTTGTTGGTTTCTGCTGTACAACGTGAATCAGCCAAAAGTATACATATGTCCCTTCCTTACTGAGCCCCCCTCCCCCTCACCTGTTTTACTCCTCTAGGTCATCACAGAGCTCCAGACTGAGTTCCCTGTGTTCATACAGCAGCTTTCCACTAGCCGTCTATTTTACATATGGTGTTTTTTATATATATATATATAATATAATATAAATATATTTTATATATAATTTTATATATAAAATATATATATATTTATATAATGTAAATTCAATATTTACTTTGTCAATTCGTCCCAACCTCTCCTTCTCCCACCATGTCCACAAGTCCATTCTCTACATGTGTCTCTCTTCCTGCTCTGCAAATCAGTTCATCAGTACCATTTTTCTAGATTCTAATATATGGTATCTGTTTTGCTCTTTCTGACTTACTTCACTATGTACAACATGCTCTAGGTTCATCCACCTCAGTTCAACTGGCTCAAATTTATTCCTTTTTATGGCTGAGTAATATTCCATTGTATGTATGTACAACTTCAGTTCTGTCTAAAGCATATCCTTATAACCATGTCACTCAGTTTAACAAGGGTATTTCTATTCATGTTGATATTATAGGACCTTCCCTATCCTTAGGTTTCACCTTGTCATAGAGTAGGTCTTCAGTAAGTTCTCATGGAAGGAATCACTGAGCTGAATGATGGTACAGGGAAGGTTGTGTTCTTAATGTTCATAACCCAACAGGCTCTTACAGATAATCAGATTTCCTATTAAACAAGCAAAAAATACTGCCCACAAAGCCAGAGCAAAATAGCTGCACACCAAACCTCCAACAATGGTTTTGTCCATTTGCATCACACCATTAATTATCAATAATCCCCAAATACTTTCCTGGCCAGAGAGAGAATCAAGCATGAGATCAGGCACTGTTTAAAAAAAAAAAAAGCATTAAGAGTGAATTCTGAATGAGCACAAGTTATGTAAATAATCTTAATAGCAATGATAAAAGAGATAATTGTTCACAGGTGTCATTTCCTGGGGGAGGGAGAAATCCACCATTTCTTGCAAGAGAAAATGCTGATAGTTACATTAAATTTATGAGCTTTAATTACCATTCTGCTGTTCTAATTACTATGGTAATTCCTGAAGTCATGTTCTTTTACTCCTTTCCCTAAGCAGATTCATACACAATCAAACACTTTTACTTTCTTTATGAATATGTGCATTTTGGCAGGTCTTTGACATTTATCTTCAATAATGATGCTGCTGCTTCCAAAAACATGCAAATAATTAGCTTCTCAGTCTTTGTCTATGGCTCTTTTTTCTCTCATATATATATATATATATATATATATATATATATATATACTCAGCTGGCCACAGACACAAACGTTCCCCTCTTTGTGATGTAAATATGTAACTCAGAAAATACTAAGTAGTTTCCTTACAAGCTCTATGTCCATAAAGGTTTTTGTTTTACGAAGATTTTTTTTTAAACAGCAATACAGCAAGAATAGTTCACAAAATTATCAAGGGTCCTTCTGTCTGAGTCACATAACTTTGTTCTTCATACTCTTCTTGACATTCTAATTTTGATGCCAATGATGATGGTGATAATATCCTATAGCTTCCACCTACTGTACTCACCTTGTACGAAGTATTAGGCCTATTGCTTTAAATGTTATCTCATTTAATCCATCCAATGACCCTATAGGTAGATTGTGGCTCAGATGGGTAAAGCATCTGCCTACAAAGCGGGAGACCCGAGTTCAATCCCTGGGTCGGGAAGTTCCTTTGGAGAAGGAAATGGCAACCCACTCCAGTATTCTTGCCTGGAAAATCCCATGGACAGAGGAGTCTGTTAGGCTACAGTCTATGAGGTCGCAAAGAGTCAGACATGACTGAGAGACTTCACTTCTTCATATACAAAAAAGGAAGCTGAAGCTAAGAGGATATGTAGCTTGTGCAAAGTCATATAGCCCCATTCTCTTCCTTCTCTCTGTGGGGCTTTAGTTACAGGAAAAGTAAAATGTTTTAACATATGCACCTCATGCTTTTTTCACTTGTTTTCTCCTTTATGTTTTAGTCTGAATATTTTCTTCTAACCAATCATCTAGTTGATTAAGTCTCTCTTCAGCTGTTTCTAATTTTTTATTTAACCCTTCACTGAAGACTTATTTTTCAATTCTAGTATTTCCATTTTGTTCTTATTTTACAGTCTTCAGTTCACCTAAATTTTCCATCTTATCATTTAATTTCTTGAATATAATACGCATAGTTATTTTTGAAAGTTTAAATGGGTTTCCCAGGTGGTGCTAGTGGTAAAGAATCCACTTGCCAGTGCACGAGCTGTCTCTTATACAATCTAGATGTGTATAAGAGACAGGAGCTATGTTTTAGTCTGAATATTTTCTTCTAACCAATCATCTAGTTGATTAAGTCTCTCTTCAGCTGTTTCTAATTTTTTATTTAACCCTTCACTGAAGACTTATCATTTTTCAATTCTAGTATTTCCATTTTGTTCTTATTTTACAGTCTTCAGTTCACCTAAATTTTCCATCTTATCATTTAATTTCTTGAATATAATACGCATAGTTATTTTTGAAAGTTTAAATGGGTTTCCCAGGTGGTGCTAGTGGTAAAGAATCCACTTGCCAGTGCAGGAGACATAATGAGCTGGAGGTTCAACCCATGGGTTGGGAAGAGCCCCTGGAGAAGAACATGGCAACCCACTCCAGTATTCTTGCCTGGAGAACCCCATGGACAGAGGAGCCTGGTGGGCTACGGTCCATGAGGTTGCAGAGTCAGACACGACTGACATGACGTGGCATAGCATATGCTTTAAACTCCAATGTTGGGCTTTTGTGGTGGTTCAGTGTTTAGGAAGCCACCTGCCAATGCAGGGTCAGGAGTTTGGTCTCAGGTCTGGGAAAGTCCCACACGCCCCAGGACAACTAAGCCTGTGTGAGACAACTAATGAAGCCCAAGCACCTAGAACCTGTGCTCCACAACAAGAGAAGCCACTGCAACGAGAAGCCCACACAATGCAATGACCACTCACTGCAACTAGAGAAAAGCCTGTGCACAGCAACGAAGGCCCAGTGCAGCCAAAATACATAAATAAAAATACCAAGATGGTACTCTGGTCAGTTGCTGCCAGATACTCAGTACTGGCCAGACTCTAGTTTTCTTTTTAACCTGTCTGCGGTAGGTAGAATTCTAAGATGGCCCCTGATTCCTATCCCATGGTGATCACGCTCTCTATAATCCCTCTCCCAAGTACCAGTGGGCCCTGTAATTATGACAAATGTCACTCCTCTGATTACATCCCAGTCTATGGTAACGGTGAAGGAAATTTGTTGATGTAATTCAGGCCCCAAGTCAGTTGACTTTGAGTTAATAAAAAAATGGAGATTATTCCGAGGGGGTGGGAGTGGGTGGGTGGTAAACTCTGACTCAAGTAAAAGGCCTTAAAAGAATCTTTCCTGAAGAGAGATGCATTTCTGCTGGTCTTGAAGAGGCAAAAAGCCATGTGATGAAATGCTTACAGAGAGGCATGGGCTGCAGGAGCTAATGTGCTCAGTACAATGTACAATCATAAGTAACTGAATTCTGCCACCAATTTTATGAGCTTTGACGAGGATCCTGAACTCTGAATGAGCAAGACACCTGGCTGACATCTTGACTGAAGTCTTGTGAGACCTAGCTGAGCTGTGCCTGGACTCCTACCCATGGAAACTTTGAGATAACAAATATATGTTGCTTTAAGCTGCAAAGTTTGTGGTCATTTGTTATGTAGCATTAGAAAACAAATACACTATCTGTGTTGAATCCTAGTGAACTAATTGAACAAGTTTCCTGGAAGAGATGTGGGAGAGTTCCTTATTTTCCCGTGGCCCAAATTAAATTTGGAGTCATCCTTTCTTTAAAAGTTGGAATTTGGCTGTGTATCCTTCTTGCCCAGGTGTCCTTTACAACCTTTGGACCCCTTTCCAGATTCTTCTAGGGTTCTTACCTATTCAAGTTTTCATCTTCTTCTTGGGGTTCATTTTGACAATTTCTGTTTTGTTAGGAAATCACCCAATTCTGGTAGGGTTTCTCAATTTATTTTTTTTGCTACAAAATTGTATAGATTATTTCATATGTATTTTTTGTCAGTTCTGATTCTGTGATTGTCTTTTGTTCTTTTTCTTAGGCTGTGTATCCTTCTTGCCCAGTGTCCTTTACAACCTTTGGACCCCTTTCCAGATTCTTCTAGGGTTCTTACCTATTCAAGTTTTCATCTTCTTCTTGGGGTTCATTTTGACAATTTCTGTTTTGTTAGGAAATCACCCAATTCTGGTAGGGTTTCTCAATTTATTTTTTTTGCTACAAAATTGTATAGATTATTTCATATGTATTTTTTGTCAGTTCTGATTCTGTGATTGTCTTTTGTTCTTTTTCTTAATCAGGTTTACCAGATGTTGTTTTCATCATTTTAAAAAAATATCCAGCATTTTGGGGATGGGCAATTTTTTTATTCTATTATTTTCCTATATGATTGACTTTAGTTCTTACCTTTTAAATTTTAGCTTCCTTAGCTCCTGGTTAAATTTGTTAGTTAATAACATTACTTGGATAAGTTAATGTTTTTTTAGTTTAATTTTTATTTTTGGCTGCACTGGGTCTTTGTTGCTTTTGCATGGGCTTTCTCTAACCGTGGCAAGTGGGGGCTACTCTTCATTGTGGTGCTCAGGGTTCTCCTTGTGGTGGTGTCTCTTGTTGAATAGCAATTTGGGTACAAACCCTGTATATATAATCTCTCCTGTAAATATTTTAGTATATATTCTAAAAGATAAGGATCTAACAAAATAACAATGTCCATATCATACCTAAAATGTATAATTCTTTAATATCATCATCATGGTTCAAAAGGTCTACTCTAGTAGAGTTGGGGGGACAAGCACAGAGCCAAGTTCAAGCTGCCATCCTCCCAGAGTCCTCCCTGCTGTAAGGGCATGGCTTTCAAACTGACTATGAATTCACAGCAGGAAACATGGCTGACACTGCATTCCAGTGCACAGATACTGACACGTATTACCGAAACAAGCATTTCACAAAACAATACTTACAGTTACCATACTGGCTGTCTGCTCTCTCCCTTTTCCTCTCTTCCCCCGTCCTTCCTCCTTCCTCTCTCTCTCTCTCAACTACTAAATGTTGGCTGCAACCTACTAAGCTGATTTCACATTACACTATACTCTATTATCTGCACTTCAAAGAACAATCCTATAAAGCAAACATCTAAGTATTAACTGAAAAGGGGTACCTCCTTGGCAGCCCCGTGGTTAAAACTCTGTGATTCTATGGCAGGTGGCGTGGGATTGAGCCCTGATCAGGGAACTAACATCCCACATGCTTTGTGGTATGGCCAAATAAAAATAATAAAATAGTTTAAAAATTAGGTGAAAAGGTTTGAGCTGAGTTTCAGAATCCTCTTCTGCAAGGAGGGGCTGAGAACTAGCGTTTTACCTGCTCTGTGCCTGGTGCCACTCTTCAGACCACTACCTGTTCATTCACATCCCGAATCTCCCGCTTATCTGTACTGTTTGCAGCTCTTAATTTGCTAGACTGTTGTAGCAACATGTACTTAACTGCACGTACACTGAAACTGTATATGTATAAAGAGTCAGCATGAAATATCTGAGATCCCAATGCCATTTTCTTCTGTTAGGAAGTATACCTGTCTCCCTGACCATTTTTGCTTGGAATTTCAATATCTGCTTTGAACCATAGTCAAGCACATTTGTTATCTAAACACTTATCAAAAATGTGAACCATTGCCCATTTTCCTGAGCCACTAAAGACTGAGAATTTGATCAAGAAGTAGAAACAATTCCAAAGGTCAAAACAATAGCATTTATTTCTTTGAAGATAAATTCTGATGATAGCAGCCTTCTCTTTAGAAACCTTAACTATAACCTTGAGTTTCAAGTGAAGCAAATAAGCAGCAAGCAAACCAAATTTTGTGAAAAAATGAACCCTTTCAACATTAGCAAGCACGATTAAGACCTTGCCACATCCATCTTTAGTGAAGATACTCTATTTAGCACATATTTAATACACTTCAGTAAGCCAGTTCCTTGGATTTTGACCTTCAAAGAACTGAGAGACACTCATTTTGTGTAACTTAAAAGAACTTTATTCAGTACATGATCTTCATACAGTTCAGTACAACAAATTATAAAAGCTCTTTGTAAGATTTTACCCATAGGATATTAAGTACAGAAAATGAATTGTCACAAGAAAGTAAGCCACTCTCTCATTTTCAAAGCTTTTTTCCATGAAGAAACAAGCACTCTCTTTTATGCCAAAAGGTTGTTGTACATAAAGCATTTGGGAGCATACTGGCCAAGTTATATAATCTGAGAATATTTTGTCTTCCTATTAATTTCAAGGTTTAAATGAAAATTTAAAAATGGAATATTTCTCTGTTACTTTAGGTAAGTTTTGGCCAAAGATGAGCTAAAATTGTTACAAGGTTCATGTGGAAGCAGAATAAACATTTTTAGTTACTTTTCAAGATGCAGGCCAGATGAAACATTGGTCTGCAGTATCTACATATGCCTTTGCCATCACCAGCACCAACCCAACACATACAAAGACAAACACACTCACATAAATACGTTTGTCTAGTTGATCTCAGTGAGGTCAAGAAAATCACCTTTAAGTGGACAACAAATGATGTAGGTAACACCTAATTACGGTCCTGGCTAATATATCTGAAATGAATTCCTACTTTTAAGTCTGTAATAAAGTGACTGGAACCTTTCAACTCTAGCAGATCAGTCACTGTGATCAGCATCAGCAGCTAGTCATTTAATGAAGTTAAGTAGGTCAAAGCGGGGAATTGTAACTTCACACATATAATTTGTATATTCATTTGCTCATCTTTTGATGTAAAGCTGAGACCTTTCCTTTGCATAAGGGTCCCATGACTGTGGTTTTACTCTTGAATAAAGCATACCAATAACATGCTTTGGGTACATTTTAATATCTTCTGATCAGTCTAGATTTTTTTTAAAGGTGAAATAAGGACTAAAATAAATAAATCTGTGAAGCAATCTAAGCTCATAAATTTTCTTGAATTTTAAGTTCTCCCAATATTTTATAATTTTCCCAAACACAATTAATCTAAAAGCAGTTTTTACTAGTGGCAACGTTTATCAAATATGACCAAAGCATTCTAGCTAACTTTCACAGAAATAATCCTTTTGTTTTAGATCGAAATGTCCCGGATTTATGTTGAATCGTGTATTTACAATAGGAAGTAGAGCATGCACAGACAAGCAGAGAACTCCAAGGAGGAGCTGAGGCCTGTGAGGACAGAGCAGCGGGGAGCAGAACCCAGGGGGGCTGGGCGGCAGTCAGCTCACATGACGACGGAAACTACGAAGGGATCTGGTGAGTTGTGTAAGTAAAGGATAAGAGCACTTACTGTACTTAGAGTTTCTTTTGAATGCTAACTCTGAAGCAAAATCAAGTGGCATTTCTATGCATAAAACACAGCCGTAATTTGAGGTCATTATAAAATATCAGCACAGCCACTGAGATCCGTGTGGAAGGGACCTTGGGCTACAGGTCACTTGCTCTGGCTCGACAGAGAGCCAGGAGTCAGCCACTTTTCCTCTCTTTCCTCCTGTGTACTCCAAGGAAAAGAGAAAACTGAGGAGCACTAAAAATATTTAACATGATTCATTGAGAGATTTGGTCATCAGGAAATGAAACATCAACTATACATGGTCACAGTGTTTTGGAAAGAGTGTATGTATGGATTCTGTCTTGCAAGATTTTTGGCACTTTATATTTTTCACTAAAGACTGAACACTAAGTGTTTTGGCAACAGATGGCACCTAAACCATGAAAAAAAGATTACTGTGTGCCATCAATGCAGTGATGATAAGCATAAAAATTTAAGTCCATGTTTCTAGTGTGCTGAAACTCCAAATACCCAAATGCGTAGATTATAATAATACATATAGAAATATTTAGAAATAAATCAAAATATTTCTGAGAAGGTAATAGGAGGTTTTAAAAACGTAACTAGATAGTCTCACATACTGTACCTTACATGTGCTTGGTTTCAATTAGAGTAAGGCACTCACTGAAGAATGGACTGACCCATGCTGTCAGCTACCACAGGCATGCGTCATTACAGAATTAAAGTTTTAGTACTGATTAAAATGTTTTATTATTGTATTATCCTAAACTGCAGTGGTCTCCAACCCTATTAAGGGATACAAGATATAATTCCAGAGTTTCAGTTGCATAATTTAATAACCCAGCTACTGTCAAGTTTTTATTTAAATAAGTTGTGATAAAGGCCAAGGTCCTTGAATCCAACATGACAGTGTAAAATTTCTTTCTGAATATTGCTTAATAAGTAGTAGGTGAATATAAAATCATTTGGACATATGATACATCCATCTTCATGCCTATAGCGATTTACTTTAATACCATTGTTAGGAGAAACATTTAAATCATTTCCAACTGGCATGAGAGATGAAAGTTAATTTCATTAGCCGTCTTGATTTAGTTGAAAACACAATATGCTTTTATCAGCAACTTTTTTACATGTCCCTATCATTAGAAATTAATTATAAAAGCAATTATCAAAAAACTTTTGAGCAGGTACAAGGTACACATAATCCTCTTCATTGTTGTTTACAAGTAAGCATGACTTAGAGGCACTTGGTTACCTTTGAATAAGAAAAAGAACAACCTATCAAGGGCCCTCGCAGTAAGATTGGAGACCACAAATCAAACCTAGTATGAAAATGCTTTCTGCCAAAAGTATCATAGTTGTAAGTTAGTTAAGATACAACATTTAAAAAATAGTAAGACTTTGCAAGGTTCTAGGCTGTAAAAAATACAAAGGCTAAAAACAAAGAGTTTACAAAATCTTGCAAACCCAGTAAATTTGAATGAGTAAGAAATAAAGAAAAATATTCTTACTTGCAGGATAGGTTAAATAGTATCAACAGGTTTTAAAATAATAACACTAAACAGTAACAAGTTCGACTCAGCTACGTAACACTGCTGCTGCTTTAAGGACTTACAAGGTGGAATTTGTAACCCTTTTCTGTGTCCAGCATTAAAAGACGCATGCACATGCTCATGTACACACATACACACACAGACACATACTGCTGAATTGCTGCCCATTGCATTTCACAGGGCACAACAAAAAATTCAGATATATACGAAGACCTAACGTGATTGTTCTTCAAATACTAAGACCATGACAAATGGAAAACATTATAAAATTTTTAAGTGAAACAGGACAAGAGTGAGCTTTTTTTTTTTAAAAAGTCACCAGTTGGTCTTCACTGGTGAAATAATATTAAATAATTAATTATGCATTTCCTCAATTCGATTCAACTATAGCTCTTGTAAGTCAATTAAAAATTAGAAGTTTTTCAAATCCTGAACAGGCTCTGAATTTACAACAGGATATGCAACTGTTCTGGGCTCCCTAGGTGGCGCTAGTGGTAAAGAACCCACCTGCCAATGCAGGAGACATGAGAGATGCAGGTCAGGAAGATCCCCTGAGGAGGGTATGGCAACCCACTCCAGTGTTCTTGCCTGGAGAATCCCATGGAGAGAGGAGCCTGCTGGGCTACAGTCCATATGGTCACAAAGAGTCAGACACAACTGAAGTGACTTAGCGTGCACACACGCATGCAGCTATTCAGGCTTCCTAGAGAAGAACACTTACTGTTCTCCCCAACAACAAACTTCTAGATCACTTTTAGAAAGTGGAAACATTTAGGCTAAAGAACACTCATGAAACAGGACAAAGACTGAAGCTTGTGTAAGATACTTTCAAAGATGGTAATGCTTGTGTAAACATTTGTAGACTTAAATCGTATCACAGCTTTAAGGTTCGGGCTACCTAATTACACATGAAACATCATGTGAGTTTCATTATGATGGAGTTTCACGTATCAAAAATAGAGATTGAATAGAAAGCTCTGTTACTTGTTTCTGGATAGCTTGTAAACGTGGAATGTTTTGTTCTGGAACACTCTAGTGAAGTATGCCGTGTAGGTGGGCAGGTTTTTTTTAATCTCTTCACAGAAGCGAGGGTGGCTTGCAAGTTTCAAATCAGGATCGTTCTCTCCTGGGCCGTCCATCATCTAAAGCCAAAACAAAACCAAATACAATTTGGAAAAAAAATCATATTTACAAGCCAAACATAAGTAGGAGTAGGGATTGCATTTCTTTAAGAATGATATGCTAGTGAACTTAAATTGAATGTCAATGTCACCTGCTGCCTGGAGATGTCTGGTTCATCCTTCTTCCCTTGGGAAGTGTGGCTGAAGAGGAGAGTTCTGTGTCACACAGTGTTCACCTTTAATGGTGAAGCTAGAACTAGAACTTGGATCTCCTTGTCCTGAGGAACACACGACACTGTTCCTCTCACAAAAATAAAACACAAGAGAATTCCTATGACCAGAGAAAGCTTTTCAACTCATTAGATGGCTTTGTTAGAAAAACGTACAAAAGTTACCCATGAAGCAAAATTTAAATGCAGGTCTGCACCTTCTCTGAATTCAAGAC
The DNA here is from genome assembly GCA_006408675.1 of Madoqua kirkii. NCBI lineage: Eukaryota > Metazoa > Chordata > Mammalia > Artiodactyla > Bovidae > Madoqua > Madoqua kirkii. Next base: position 15,838 of record SJYC01011451.1, on the reverse strand, counting down.
AGTTACTGACAGTTATTTTCTTTGGGCAAAAATCAAATATTCTTTTTTCTTCCCTCGGCTTTATTGAAGCATAACTGACAAATAAAATTATATATATTTAAGGCATATAAGTGATGATTTGTTACACATAAACATGGTGAAATTTTGACTGCAATCAAGTGGATCAGTACGTCTGTGTTGGTCAAAGGATACAAGCTTGCCTTTATAAGATGAGTAAGTTCGCGGTGACCTAAGTGTATAGCATGGTGACTAGTGTTAATACTGTAATTTGCTAAGAAAGTAGATCGTTAAGTGTTCAGAATCTCAAATTCTGTAGCTAAGTTTTTTCTTTTCAGAGTTAGGCTAGATTTATCATCCCCCCTCCCCCATTTTAGAAATATCTGTCAGCTTTTAACACTGCCCCAATAATTATAGCAAATATCACTTCTAAAGGGTGAAAACTTTCTGTGTGCTCTATCTAGCTTAGCTCCAAAAATATTTTCCCTCAGAAGGCAGAAAAGAGAAGTAGCGGTTTTCCTGCTCTGGAGTGTAAGCTTGGTTGTAGAAAGCCATCTCCGTGGAAGTGTGTTAGAGAATGAAAAGGGACACCCAACGGGAGAGCAGGGAGAGGAATGAGATTCTATCATGGGGGGGGCACAGGGGTGCCCCACAGGGATGGGGCACTGCAGTCATTGTGAAAGAGCCAAAATGATAGTTTGGAGCAGCAGTTTTAAAAGGTTGAGGTTTCTTTTTTTTACTTCTGAAGCAAAACTGTAAAAAAAAAAAATCTATGCAGAGCATGACTAAGACCAGGTGAAGACGAAGTTGCTTTATTTGGTGTGAAGCTGGGGACTAGAGCCCCACTCCCATCTCTCCTGCTGCCCAGCTCTTGTGGCAAGAATCTAACATGCCAAGGTAGGAATTCTGCAGAACACAGCAGATGAACGCTTGATCTATCATGTAATTCTGCAGACACTCAGTCTAAAGGCTGTCACGTTCCTCAGTTCTCACCCTGGACCCTCTCCTCCCCAGGAGACGCCCCGTGTGTGCCGGCAGGCACGCTTACGTGTCCATTGGCGACGTCCAGCAGGTCCCGCAGCCGGCAGCCCCGGCGGTGCCTGCGCTCGTAGCAGATGCTGTCTTCCAGGATCACATAGTCAGTGCCGAAGGACCTCAGCAGGGCATGCACTTCCTCGGGGGCCCTCTTTGCATATATCTGATAAACCTTCAAAACAAGATAAAAAATGGAATAAGGCAAAATACACTTAACCGCTGGGGAAGTTAGTCAAGGACTATCTATCGATGTAACTTCCCCCAAGGGTGAGTCTAATTGCAGCCACCCAGCTCCCTTATCTCTTTCCATGCAGGCTATCTCATTCACCTGTAGTCCTGGGGTGTGTGGGATATTTCAAAAACAGAAAATTGTTGGCAAAGGGGAGAGTGAGTTATGCTGAATATATTTGGATTTAGACACCAAAGAGATCTGGATCTGTATTACCTTGAGTTATAAGTATTCATTAGTATATGTTGATTCTAGGAATGCTTCACCAAGGTAAAGAATGAGGCAAAATCAAAGTTGCTCAGTCCTGTCTGACTCTTTGCGACCCTGTGGACTATAGCCCGCCAGGCTCCTCTGTCCATGGAATTCTCCAGGCAAGAATACTGGAGTGGGTTGCCATTCCCTTCTCCAAGGTAAATAATGTGATTTAGTAAATAAGACATGACCCTTCCCTTTGAAAAGGGGACCTTCAGACTAAGAGGAGTGGAGGGGACTTTGGAGGCACAGATGCATGTAAGGAGACCCAGCCTCTGATGATGGCAGTTGGGGAACAGGACCCTCACGGGGTCCCTGGACCCGGGCAGGGGCAGCAGCCATCCTCTACTGCTGCTCTGCTGCACTCGGCTTGACCGGCAGACCATGCATGTTCTCTCTCGTCTTTCCTGGAGGGACAGCAACGTGCAGAGCTCAGGGGCATCGATAGGAGGTGTCTTCCCAGTCACCGCCAGCTTCACACACCTGACGGCCTGTCTCCTAGGACTTGGCTGGGGTGGGGGCGGGGGGAGGCTGGATTGGGTGTGCATGGGGAGGGGGTGGTAAAGAAGAGCGATGCTGCTTCCTCTGCCGCCCACTGATTCTCATATGTCTTGGAATTAAGAGACTGGGTTCTGACAACCTCGTTCAGCGTGTCCGGACAGACACTGAAACGGTAGAGGGTATCTGTTTGTACTGCTAACACTGTTAGCTTAATCCTACCTACAGTCCAGCACCAGCCTCAGAGTAAGGCATTTCAGGGATCTGAAGGTCATGACTGAGGAGGGGCACTGGGACCTTCAGGACATCAATTTTTAGGGCATAAAACAGCACTGAGGTAGGGACTGGATCTTGGAGAGGATGGAACATAGCACTCCCATCACTTGAGTCAAAGCAGTGGCCACCTCCTGGCTGAACTTTGGAGTCTCGTGAGCCAGGCACCTTCCCCTCTTCCTTGAGCTAACCTGGGGCTATCTGGAACATTTGGGCCAGTTGGAAAATTCCTATTTTAGCTGGAATCAGACAGTTCTCTTTAAAATGGAGGAGTCAGTAAAAATCATTTGCTTTTAGGCTGCTGCTGCTGCTGCTGCTAAGTTGCTTCAGTTGTGTCCGACTCTGTGTGACCCCATAGACAGTAGCCCACCAGGCTCCCCTGTCCCTGGGATTCTCCAGGCAAGAATACTGGAGTGGGTTGCCATTTCCTTCTCCAATGCATGAAAGTGAAAAGTGAAAGTGAAGTCGCTTAGTCGTGTCCGTCTCCTAAAGACCCCATGGACTGCAGCCTACCAGGCTACTCCATTCCAAAGGATTTTCCAGGGAAGAGTGCTGGAGTGGGTTGCCATTGCCTCCTCCGGCTTTTAGGCTATTCATAAATCTCATCCCCCCAAAAAGACTTTTCAACACCAAGACTTTCAGCCACCAAGATTATGAAGTGACTAACAAGAAACACTAAAAAGTCTGGAGCCCCTGCTGGTAAGGACTAAGACAGGTACCCTTCTGTAGCACTGACCGGAATGTAAAGTTGGTGTAATTCATACAGACTTAGTAATTCTATCTCAATAAAAATGCCCATACCCTGTGACCCAGCAACTTCACTTCCAAGAATCTGATGTACACTTTGTACCTGTGCAGAGTGAGCCCTATACAAGTATGTTATTTGAAACTGTTCATGGAATTGCAGAAGACAGGCAAACAACCTAAATGGTTAAGTAAAATTTGCTATTTCCACATAACAAAATATTAGGCAGCTTTAACAACTGCAAGGAAGTTGCTGATAAACCAATATGGAGCAATCTCCAAAATATATTATGTGCCCAAAAAAAGTAAGATGTAGTAGGTTCTTTTGTTTAAAAAACAAAGAGGGAAAAGAATATGAATTTACATGTGTATATGCATACACATACATTTGTACATACATAAAGTTGCTGGTAATGTTATTTGCCTCCTGGGAGAGGAACCGCCTGCTGAAAGACAGGGTTGGGATGGAGACTTTTCTCTATGTTCTCTTTTGCATGTTCTGAGCTTCTTAACTGTGTGTTGCCCCTCTATACACACACACAAACACTCACTCACTCAGAAATGGCCCATAAACACCGTGACCAGCACGGCTCTCCCCCTTTCCCTCCTTGCTCCAGTTCCAGGCTCCGAGGGCTCTATCCTCAAACACTGTGTCCTAAACACCTCAAGGCGCACTTCTCCTCGGTACTCTTCTCACCCTAGAGGAACATAAGGCCTAAACGGCACGCCTTTAATGGATGGGGCAGGTCGAGGTCTAGGCTCCGGTGATGTGAGTCCTGCCAGGCGCTTCAGTTGTGCCTTCCCCTCGGGACCCGCAAGACAAGCAGCCGGAGCCCTGGCTTTACCAAACACAAGCCAGGCCACGGCTGCCCCAGGAGGAGCCGGGTGAGGCCCTCACCGCTTTCGTCCGTCTCGGAGGCTGTTGTCTTCGTAGTGCGGGTGGTTGGTTAAGGTCCGTCCCGTGCACAGCTTGACGCCCGCCAGCAGCTGCATGCTCCCAGCAAACACAGCCTTCCCTGGAGTGTTAGCGCTAAAAGATTTTAAGAGTCTGAATTAACCTCACTGCCAAGACTTCCACGAAGCCAATGCCACACCCTCGGGATGACCCGGCTGTGTTAAGAAAGGCTGTGTATGAGCTGGGAAAATCAAGAGGCTGCTGTGGCTCTGATTTGCACTCAAGCTGTTCTATGAAATTTTTCCTATCTGATTTTGACAATGACTGGGAAGTTTCTGATTTCCTGTTTTGATGGGTTTACTCTTACAATGAATTGTCTTTGGATGTGGGTACCTCCTGAGTCTTCTAGGCTCAATCCCACAACCCTCTCCTTCTCTTGTTCCAAAGGGACAGCTTCTAACAAGAGGCCCGAGAAGACTGCCAGTGCCTTTGGTATTAAACTTAATTAAATGGGCTGCCTAGAGTAAAATAAATTGCAATGCTAGAAACTGCAGCTGGCCATGAGTTGATTCCAAGGGTTTTTGGTTAAAACCAGAAAAAAGGATCACAGATACTACTATAAACTACTTTTCAGAAAAAAATAATTGCTAAAAACAAAAGAACATGGAAAGAAGATTCTGAACTGGCAGGTATCTTATTACTCGGTATGAAGCTATACAACATTTTTGATGTAGGGCAGAAGTATTTTATGTATTCCTCTCCTTTAGTCCTGATTATGAAAGACTGCATGCATCTTAAGGAGTACAGGACATTCTGATACTAAATTATGGTCTCACTTTCCAGTTATCACCAAGCTGTGATTCTCCGCCTCCCCACAGGGTGTGAGGAACAGCTGACGGAGGGCCAAGGGAAGACTTCCTTCCTGATTACTGTGATCCCGTGAAAGCATGTTTTCATTTTCCCCCTGGAAAAAAACAATCTTAGTCACTGATTCAATTCCCTTCTATTTTTTAAAACCTGGGAGCTACCATCAAATCATGAGGTGTCATTTTATTATGAAGAACATAACAGTTGTTCTATGGACTCTTCTTAATGCAGAATTTCCAGTAAAGGTCCACCTGAATAGTGTGAGATGCATTCACTCTTCCTGTGTTAAAAACAAGGAGTTGATGGCTGCTAGGGTGAGTTAAAATGGACATAGTCTTTTTGAGAAGGAGGCTAACTGAAATCATCAAAACTCAACATACGCTGCAGAAAAAGCCAGAGCATACCATTCTCAATGTTTTGGACATCAGGGCATGAAACTTGCTCTAACGTTCATTCTAAGAGAAGCCCCATCGTATTCATATATTCCATGAGGATGTTCTACTTACTACATCTGCACGCTAAGACTACATACAGCACAAACGCCACCCAACAAAGGCCTTGGGATGTCTACAAGCGAGGCATTCTACAGCTCAAGCCGAAACACTGACAAATAACACACTTTACAAAAGCGCAACCTTTTCTAACAATGACATCTCGTGCACTTGAATTCCAGTAACCTTCCTTAAAGTGACAGAATCACAGTGAGCACACACAGGGAAGCACATAGGCTATGCCCCCCCTCATTCCTGCCGGACGCCAGAATGGATTACAAGAGGAAGACTTTCACCTGGACCTGGCTGTGCGTCACAGGACATCATCATTCTGACAACCAGATCCAGGAGCACAGTCTGCTCCATCCCCCGCCCTGAACCAGCAGTCTATCAGAAATTCTTGACATGTGTCCCACATGATCATGGAAACAGGAGGGTTTAAATGAAAAAGGGGAAAGGTGCACAGAGTTCCTTAGTGAAAGATTTCCTAAAAATTTAGCTTAATTCGATGAATACTTACTAACTGCTCCGTCTATGCCATATATGCTGCGCTGCTCTCATTTTAGTGGATCATAATTGTTAAAGAGAACAGATATGAACAAATAAGATGAAAGAAAATGTTATCGTCTTTCCAAATCTGTCTTCTTTCCTTCCGTCTACTCTTAACTGGCACAAACCATCCTACTGCAACAAATTATGCAAAAAGCCATCTATGAACCAGCAGTCTATCAGAAATTCTTGACATGTGTCCCACATGATCATGGAAACAGGAGGGTTTAAATGAAAAAGGGGAAAGGTGCACAGAGTTCCTTAGTGAAAGATTTCCTAAAAATTTAGCTTAATTCGATGAATACTTACTAACTGCTCAGTCTATGCCATATATGCTGCGCTGCTCTCATTTTAGTGGATCATAATTGTTAAAGAGAACAGATATGAACAAATAAGATGAAAGAAAATGTTATCGTCTTTCCAAATCTGTCTTCTTTCCTTCCGTCTACTCTTAACTGGCACAAACCATCCTACTGCAACAAATTATGCAAAAAAGCCATCTTTGGGTCCTCTGAACCAGAGAGGGTTTAGAATACAGGGAGAAGATGTCTGGTCTCCGTGCTCAGCAAAGCACTAGGTCAAGGTGAGAACTCACAGAGACAGAACCACCCCGGTCTGTATGGTCTTACTGAAATGCAGCAGCTGTGCTGACAGTATCTGCTCCAATCTTTAGGCTGTCTGAGCACCATCATTTTGAATATGCAACAGGATTCACCATCAGGGAGACGCACAGAGCTGTTTGTAATGTTGGTCAAGATGGCTGACTGGCCTGTTATCTTTTCATGGCTAAGGAACAAGGCTTCTTTCCCCCTCCTGGGCTATCATCAGAATACTTCAATGCGTTACATAGTTCACAAAGGTTTAAAACGTCAACAATCCCAAACTGCCTGCTGGGGACTTACAAGGTTCTACTTGCTTCAGTCAAAAGTTATTACTGAGTGCCTACTACGTGCTGGGGTGGTGTGATACCCTGTCTTCAAGAAGCTTACTGGTTGACAGACTCAGCTCCCACCACAGGCAAACACTTCAAAACAAATCCATAACTAGTCCACCACATACTGACGCCTGCCTTTTGTGGGCCTGCAGCAGTGCTGGAAATGGAACACCTCAGATGTGGCAGGATCGTGGTGAACATGCCTCTCCCCTCTGACGGCACCTGCTGCCCCCGCCGCCCCGCTGGCTGCGGTCCCCAAGGCCACAGCAGCCTCACCAGGAGAGCGGGTCATGCCACATGACCGCTTAGAGGAGGTGAGGGTCATTCGATTGCGGCAAGATTTTCGTGTTTGGCCTCATTAGTAAGAGTCAGAAAGTTCAAAAGAAATGTAATCCGTCTCAACTGCAGGTGCTACAATCCTCCGGATTCTTAAGAGCCTTTCGCTAAAGGTTCTTGGTTTCATTTTCAGCAAAATACAAGCACCTTAATGCCTATGAAATGGATTCAGATATAATAATTTCTTTGAAAACGACTGACTTCCAAGCATATAAAGATGCTGTTTATTCACGGGGTTGTTTGACTTGGCTTTATGTGCTAGCCCTGTGGTAAATCTGGGACATTTAACTGCTCCCTTAAATATTTAATTTTACCCATAAAGCAAATGCAAAAGTAAAACAAGCAAAGTGAAACAAAATAAAAAAAATCACACGTTTTCTAAACTTTAAAAACCTAGGTTTGCAGTATTTTATGTTTTCTGTGGTAAGCTCAGTGGGCAAAGGGAGCAGGGGTTCTTTGTCTTGACTTAAAATATGCAGCGTGACAGATGGAACGATGGGTATTCTTCCTTCACGGACACTTCTGCTGACACAGTCTGTGGTCTGTGTCTAAAATAGCTAATGTGCTTTTAACCATTGAATGACACTTCTCTATTATAGAAAAACAAAGCAATTTTTACCAATGTTTGAACAAATGATGTATAAAATGAAAGAATAATTTGTTTTTATAGCTCTCTGCCAAGCTCCATAGCAGGCTGCCCAACCTGCAAACAATTTATTCTGTAAGAAATGTCACTAAATAATGACAAGGACTCACAGGTCAAATGGATTTACATTATATAATTTAAATGTCATTCTAGGAAGACCTGATGGCATTTTTGAACAAATAATCTCATTTATTTTTGAAGCTCTAAGCTTCAACAAGTTAATTACTGTTGAACTAATGGTTAAACTGAGCATTATAATATAACGTGTGAACATTTGCTTTATCTACACTTCAAAAATTTATAGAATTATGCAAATGCCACAAAATGATTCATTAAATATAAAAGAGGCTTATTGGCATTTAAGGTCTGAACTTAACCTACATCATATTTAAAATATACTGTAATTCTTTCTGCTTTGATTAAATGTGAAGGAAGTCTGGTCCATTTCTTCAGGCCCATTGAGAAAACATTGCACATGTAGCCTTCATCACTGGAAAGAAACTATTTCTAGTGAAAATCTCCTATAGCCAAGTAGGTAAAATGTCACACCTCAAAACAGTCAGTCTATCTGAATTGCATAATGTCCAAGAAATGTTTCAGGAGCCAAAAATGAAACATTCTAAGGTTGCAAACGAACAAGGTATGAACTACCAATTGCTGTGAGATTTGGCCTTGAAGTGAATGTGGTTTCTAGTCACACATAAAACCTAGAAAAGCTCCACTGGGTTCTGCTGAAAGAGGACCAGAAAGTAAAACAAAAAAGGCAGGTTTTTAATTTTCATATTCAGGAAAAACATCATTAGCAAAAAGGGGTTATGTGAACACACATACTTAAATCTACTGGAAAATAGGGCATGCTGCAGCTCAGTATAACATGCAAGGTAGGCAGCCAGCCCCGTGCACACACAGTTGGGGGTGCGGAAGGCATGGAGAGGTGACGTCCTAGTTCTCACAGGGAAGACGCTGGAGGCCAGACTGTAACAAAAGGTCCTCACTGGTTAAAGAAGAAGTTAACCTTCAAGCATCAAGCCCTAGCATCAAGTACACCAGGCACACTGGGAGATGGCAGTAGCTCCTTCTGAACACTTAGCACAAGGGTTGCCCCTGCTGAAAGAGAGAGTCACTCGTCTTCCTGAGTTTCTGCAGGTCACTGTTTCTTGTTCTGACTCATCTGAGAGGCCGGGCAGCCATCCTGTGCTGACCCCAAAAGATGCCATCACGCCCACCCTGACAAAGGGCAGATGTGAGCATATCACTCTGGCTGCCTGAGGACAGAGGCAGACAGGACGCAGAGCAGGCATCTCTCAGGAACAGTGCTCGCTGCGACCAGAGGCCCAGCTGCTGCCTTCAGACAGCCTCAAACAGGCTTTCAGATCCATTCCACGAAGCCTTAGCCCACAGCCTTTCCTCCAGCACAGCTCAGACCTACTCATGTCACGAACACTGTGATTAGTCAAGGTAGTGGAGTCAAAGTAGGAGGTCATATTTTATATTTAAAAGCAGGAGAAATCAGGACAGGTTAAATGAATAGTAAAGTACATTTACTTGTGTTTGCAAATGAAGCCTAGATCAGAGCTGATTTAAATGTTGGTTTAAACAAATGCATTTTGTGTCTAAACAGACCCTATTTTGACATACATTCATCATCACTTAAGCTTATTTCATAAACATGCCTAGCAGCTATTTTTGCAAAAACAATAATTTAGATTTGAAGACTTTGAAGGGAAAACAGGCAAGATTAGATCACAATGGAACCATTTTTAGGGGAACAATACAAATCCTTCAGTTACTGAGATTTGTAAAAAGTGAAAAGAATAAGTCTACATACAGGGAGAAGAACTGTTAGTAGAAGGAGAATGTAAGAACAAAGCCCACTTTCCCAAATGCAGACTAAAAGATTATCTTCTTTACACATGGAATAGACTCTCACCCGTAATTTTTCAGAACCAGAAATGTTATTTTAAATAACCTCTGTGAGCAAAAGCATGAAAATAAAGGCATTACAATAAGTATATCCAGTCTGACACAGCCAAAGATAACTCCGCTAGAATGAAGTCTTAAAGACACTGCAATTAATTCCTAAAAGACTGGGAAGTGGAGGTGGGATGCTCATAACGCCAATCCAAGTAGATCCAGAAGGTGTGCCACCTCCGGGACTGACTGTGCCAGAGTGGGCAACCTACACCACTCCTACCAATGGTGCAATCTGAGAAACAGATGCGCATGCCATAAATTTCCAGTTGACTAAGCTAATGCCCAAGCAATTAGCTTTTCTTTATATGAATAAGCCTTTTTCCTCTTACACAATAAATACGGAAGGAATTATTTACTCTACAATTGTCTGCCATGATTTAAAGTTAAATAAAGAAATAAAGATAAAGCACTGCTTCATACTCTCCGCACTGGAAATAGATGGAAAATTATACTCATTGCATCTAGTCAAATCCAGTCCAACACTGGGACCAAAGCCACATATATATTTTAGATACAAATCTCTATAAAATCCATGTATTGTACTCAAGAGGCCCAAGCGATCAAACATTTACCATCGCTTAATATACAAGCCGTGCTCAACTGTACTGGTTAGTAAACATCAGTCACACACAAGTGCCAATATGGCCACTAAAATTCTAAGTGATGGAGACAATACAGCCGATGCTTTCAGAATATGTCACATAAGATTTGCAACATCTATTTATGTGTAAATAATTACAATGCTGCTGTTTGCTTATAAAATAGGGAAATACAACATTACAGGGCACAGGAATGCTGCTTGGAATAAAAGAGTTAATTTTTGCTGGTGGGAAGTGGGTTTCATTAACAAAACTTTGAAAAACATGAATCTCATTCTGCTGCTGAATGCTCAGGTGAAGTAACCGTGCGGGCAAAAATAAAAACCAATCTAACATGAAAGCATTATGATGTTCGAGGAAGGAAAAGCTCGAGCTTTTGTATTTTAAATTGTCTCTAGGCCTAATCTTGGGCAATATGATCAGTTAAAATAAAGTCTGCACTGAGCTAGTATGACTCTAATTAAGTGTATTTTTTTTTACGGTATAATTTTAAAATGATTAACAAGGAAAGAATACTTTATATGTCAGTATTAATAGAAAATGTGAATGCTATTAAAGTGGAAGAAATGCTAAAGATAAAACTGGCAGAGAACATAAAACTTGATTTCCGCTGCTGTCACTGATCTGACACATCCTCCAACTCTGCTTCCCTCTCCATACCGCTACTTTGCCTTCTTCACGGGACTGTGGTTAGAGGAACATTTCTTGAATGGAAAGAAATTATTTTCAAGTATAGAGTTTTAAAGAAAAAACTTGAGAATGAATGTGTCTTCATAATTAGATTCAGAAAACAAACAAAACAAAACAAACCCAAAAGACCAAAAACCAAATGAGGCCTAGAGTGACTCTTAAAAAAGCACTTTTAATTTTTAAAGGTTAAAAAAAAAAAGTCCTCTTACTTAATCCAGTTCATCAGCTCCACTGTATCTGGATCATAGAATTCTCTCAACTCGGAGAGTTCATCCATCATTCCTGGCCAGAACTGAAATTAAAAACAAAACTAAACAAAAAACAAAATCCACCCCCAGGCCCACAGCTATCACTAAAATTAAAGTGAAAAAGGAGAAACTGCATATCACTTGTGAACTAAGTAAACCCAGTAACTGGAGGAGTAGAGCTCCTTCACCTCTGAGGTCAACCTTCAAAGTGTAAAGTGAGATAAAGTCTGAGAAAAGGTCCCCAAATCATTTGGAGCTGCAGCTAATTAGAAGTACTGGTGTTGCCAACTTTAGAAACTGAACTTTTATTTTATACTAACAAAAATGCTGTTGTATGTGTGTTAATATCTAGTAAAACATTAATTTGGATACGATAGGAGTGGCAACCATGAGAAGGTTCACAGGATATGAGAAAAATGTGACTAACTAACTTCCTGTATTTATCTTTAAATGAGGAATGTACCCTTTGGAATACAGAATCTCATTTTATCCTCACAACTCCTCAGGGAGAAAGATGACGCAGAAGGCATCATTACCATGAATATCTGTTCTTCATTTTTCTAGTTTCCCTTGGCTCAGAGAGATAGATAACCTGACTTGCTCAGATCAGACTGGCAGAGTCACAACTGGAAACTTTGCATTCTGTGCTATGGTGAGTATATTGTTTGTATTAGAAATCTGGACAAATGGTTTGATGAATATTAATATAATTACAGGTACAAAAGGAGAGAAGACTATTTGAAAGAAGGGTGGTCCAGGAAAACCTAGTACATCTGAGTAAAATTATCTTTATGCCACTGGTCCTTCTACTCAACTGGAGTTACTTAAGCTATGAAAATATAATGCAAAAATACATGCTGAATCCACTGCTTTTCTATTATAACTTGTTCGTTTAATTCAACAATTAATTAAATGTTGGTTTATCAAATGGCAGTTGCCCAAAAAGAATTGATCATCTAAATACATGTTAGGGTAAACCGCAGAACTCATGACCTATATTGAAACAGAAGCCCAATAATAATGTATCTATACTTCATTAATGTTGTTAATAGAAGTTTTCTATTTAAGAACCATTAACTGGAACCAAAGTGGCACCTGACTGGTCTGTGGCTGTGTTTCAATCCCCATCACTTTCTTATCTTCTTATCATCTCATCTTTGGCCATTTCTACTGCTCATTCATATCTGCTCTCCAGGGTGGGTAAATAGGAAAATTGTTGGTGATGGAAAAGCAGGTGTCTGCACTACTAATCCTAGGTTTCAGAAGAAATGTAATAAAAATTACTGATTAAATGATGACGCTTGCACAATTTTAATTACCCACTGTCCCTGTTAATTTTGATAATAATAGAATATCAACTTTTAAATATTTTAATTATTTTGGTATAAAACATTTTGAAACCTGTGATTCAATGATTATCAGATATTTTTCTAGTTTGAAAGTTGCTGTTGTTAATTCTGAAAATGTTATAATCTAAGAACACAGTCTTATGGTAAACGTCTTAAATCCTGTGTGAAAAAATGCCTAATTAACTAAATGCTGTTGGGTAAATGATCAGCAGTAGTTTATATGAGACTTCAGATATCCAAATAAGTGAATTAACATGAGGGCAATGATTTTATTAAACTCAATTTTTGAGTGGAGGCTAGCACATACTTTTCCCTTTAAAAGAGGATTATCCTAAGCAGACATAGAGTAAAATAGGTATTATTAACAAGAATATTTGAAATTCTCATTGCAAGTGCTATGTAAATAAACTTAAATCAGACTTTGAAATATTAGTTCCTATTTCTTACAGATAAATCTGTTCAATAGCTGGAAAACATTCAGTTTCAGGGTAACTGCTAATACACATAAAATCTTTATTGTCTTTGTGATTTTGTATTTTACAAGTTCTGAGAAGCTGAACTGTGTAAATTAAACTATTTTATACAGTGAAAGCTGGATGCATCAGGATTTCTCCTGAAGTCCAATACTGAGAGAGGCCTGGCCACCTGCCTTTGAAAGGATTCTTCAGAATTACTACTACCTGTCGCGCGTGTGTGTGTCTCTGTGTGTGTCTGTGTGCGTGCGCACGCTCACACACACACACACATTCAGTCTTGTCTGACTCTTTGCAACCCCCCTAGACTATAGCCCACCAGACTACTCTGTCCATGGGATTTTCTGGGCAAGAATACTGGAGTGGGTTGCCATTTCCTTTTCCAGGGGATCTTCCTGACCCAGGGATTGTACCCATGCCTCTTGTGTCTCCTGCATTAGCAGGAGGATTCTTTACCCCACTGCGCCACCTGCGAAGCCCACCAACTGTCTTATTCAGGATACATCTACAAAGATTTCCTAAGGAAACGATGGCCTTTCCAGCGCTATCGCCGGTTCTTCTCCGGCAATGGTTCTCAAGAGGGGTGGTGTCGGGGGATTCTGCCACACCGCTAAGGGCACGTTTTGCAGTGTCTACAAATGTTTTTGACAGTCACACCTGGAGGTTGGTGCTATTAGGGTGTAGTGGGTAGAAGGCAGGGATGCTGCCAAGTGTCCTAGAACACTCAGGACAGCCCTTAAGTCAAAGAATTATCCGGACAAAGTGCCCACGGCGCTGCCGCCGAGAAGCCGTCCTGCACAGGGGTTTCTCACGCCTGAGGGTGCAGTAGCGCCACCTGGAGGGCTGGTTAAACCTGGATCCCTGGACCCACTCCCAGAGCTCCTGACGGGCAGGTCTAGAGGAGGACCCAAACTTCCGGCAATCCAACAGGTCCCCACGTGACGCTCATGCTGCCTGTTCATCCCTTCTATTATGTCCTTCCTCAGTTTCGTCCAGAACAAGAGGCTTTAGTCCTCAAGCAGCTTCTTAAAAAAATCAACAAATTTTCAAATAAATATCTGAGACATCAAGGAACTCAGCCCCACTCAGAAACCAGTGGGAGAAAAGATTGCTGGGGTGTGTGTCTTTAGTGGCAAGTCAAGAATGAAGGTGAGCTGAATCTTTTCTGTGCTCCATGCCTGAGAATCAGTGTGTAAAGATAAAGTTACCTCCTTCATCATGACACTTATACTCTGCTTAATCCTTTGTTGTTGCTTTCCAGATGCTTTTAAGAAGTTTCATTGACTTACAGTAGAGCAATAAAATTCCCAGAGGCGTGGTGGCAGAAATCTAGTTCTATGCTTGCCAGTATTTGGGAATTGGCACAGTGGTCTGCCTATAATAGCAAATGTTTTGGTAGACAGGAATATGATAGAACATAATTTTTTGAAATAGTTACAAGAGAACTGTCCAATACAGTGATTATCAGACACTTTTCTTAGCTAAAACCTTTGCTTCAAAAAAATCTTAAATGAAAATACAAGCAAGTAAACCCAGAAGCTGAGCTGCCAAAGCTGATCTTTTCTGTGGGAGAGTCTCTCCATCTCCTGCCACCTTCTTTAGCCACCCTCCTAAATCAGAAGCTATACACAGGAGAGTTTGAAATCTACTGTTCTAAAATCTGAAGAAAAAAAAACCTAAAGTTAAAATATATGGTTTTTTTTTTTTTCCTTTAAGGGAGGGTAAGAGCTCAATTGGATAAAACCATCCAAGTTCCCTACCGAGGTAACAATTCAAGCCTCTAAATTACAAAGATGTGAAAAAACACTCATGGTCTTTTATGGAGGAGTCTCAGAACTGAAACACAGTTAATGCTGTTTCAGAAATGAGTCAACTGAGAATATAAAGAATTTCTTTACTTCCTGCTGAAAACTGAAGGACAGATCACAAAGCTAATCTTAGACTGTATTTATATGTGCTCAGTCTTCTTACACAAATGATTTTAAGCATCTAATAAAATGTGTAGGTTAAAGTAAGATGCATTTTAAGATCTTACTCTATCAAAAGCAGGTAATGGGGAAAACTATTTTTTCTCAAAATGGGTCTGAAAACATCTTTATTTTCAGAGTTTGTATCAGCTGAATAGTAAGTCAGAACCAAAATTAATTAGAATAATTAAACTGTAGTATTTTTTGCTATAATGTTTTTATCTGTTAAACCCCTTTTTGGGAAGTAGATTACTTTTCCTATCAATGTCAATTGCTATAGGAAACTAAGCAGATACGTGTAAGCTCTGCAAACCACTCCACTTGCCAATGACACTAAAGTACACTGAGTCAAAGCAATTATTCTGCTAAATAAAGACAAGAATGAGGACAATCAGTCTTACCTTATAGCACAGATACAGCAGTATTAATATCGGTATTGAATATCGCATTATACATATCTATATAAGAAAGACATTATTTAGATTACAAGTACTTGGAATACTTTTACTTTATATTTTTGCTTTGTAAATATATTATTAAAAAAAATATATATATATATAATCTAACAAGACATAAATCTCCAATAGGTGAAAAAAACTGAGTCAATCATTTGTAAGGTATTTGTAGCTTCCACCATATTGCCACCTAGTGAATTTACAGGGCAGAACAACCTAGAACTGCACTTATGGGCCATTAATCATTACCATATTCTTATTAGTAATTATGTACATATATTATAGTAATTAATAATAATAATAGTGATAACTCTAGATAATGGGATTACTGGTAATT